>JAAQRM010000353.1:0-96634 GCA_013396095.1 Fusarium sp. NRRL 52700
TTTATATAATATTTTATAGAACTATATAGATAAGTATAGTATTTTATAAAATTATATAGGTTTTTTAAAGTAGTTATATATATATAATAATTATATATAGTGGTTTAATTGAGAATAATTAAGTAAATATAATTATATAAGATAATAATTAGATATATAGTATAGGTATAATAAGAAAAAAAGTATAAAATGGCTTAAGACTAGGTTTTAAAACAGTAAGCCCTATGGACTTCCGTAAGTAGGTTCCCCTCACAGGTAATTACGAGATTCACTCACCTACGGAATCTCTCTCTTATTTTTTACCCTTGAAATACCTACTCCTCTATCTATTTCTCAAGATATTAATCACCAAATACCAACCAGACTCTCACTAGCTCCTTCAATTACCTACCTATACTAGATTTATCGATCCCATCGACAAAAAGAAATCATGACGCGGGCCTATCCACTGCTCACGCAAACAGCAAAAGTAAACTCCGGTACAGGGAATCGAACCCTGGGCTCCGCGGTACTTGATCTCTCAGGTTATGAGAGCGCGAAATGTTAGCCACTACACCATACCGGATGATGCTGCTTATGATACAGGGGTCCGAGAACGTCGCCTAGATTCGTCATCTTTGGATCAGTGCCAGAAGATGTAGAATGCAGACACTATTGCTTCAGAACAAATTCCTTTTATTACCTAGGATGAGAGAGCTTCTTCAATAACGGGCTTCTCGAAACGGCGTCTTAGCCTAAGTGTCAACTCTAAATATGGTGATAATGGTTACGTGACTCCATGTTCATCTTGTGTCTAATGATATGTAACACATTCTGGGAGAGAACAATGCTGCAAGCTGGTGACCTCAACTGGGAACTCGGCCATTGAGGCTTCAATCAGGAGACTCCTCTTCCTCAAATTGAACAGTGGGTCGTCCATCCTATCGTTAAGAAGTTCAGCGAGGAAATGAAGAACAAGGCCTTCATGCCACACCATAAGTACAGCCGACGGTGGCTGGATGATATTTGTGCTGCGAATGAGGACTTATCCGAATATCACTATGCAACAATTATCGAGGAGGCCTTATCTATCAAGGCCAATGTAATAGCGAGACTTGAGAAAAGCATTAATGATAACTTAAAGTATTCAAGAAGGAGATAATAGCGGAACAGACGGAACAGGATATATATTCGTGGTAAGACGCAACCAACGCCTGAATGGACACAAGGAAAAGTCTGGGGCCAAAAGACTTGGTCAACAGACCACATCTCGAAGCACTGACTCCGATGTGCCCAAGAAGCTGTAAACGGCTCACCAAGGTGCTCATCTACTTATGAATGGGAGACTGAGCTCGTTCATCTTTTCCATAGGTAAAATTGCCATGGGATCAGACAAGGACTTGGGGCAGCAGCTACTCGGCTTGGAGTCAGAGATTTATGCTCTAAAGGCTAGTTGGAAGACCTAACCTACCAGCAGACACCTGTACTGGGAATGACCGAGATAGAATGTGAACTGATTAAGAACTTCATATGAGCTACCTCGGTTGGGGATATATCATCTGAAGATGTGAAGTATACGGATCGACAGGCTGCCACTGAACAACGATTCAGGGAGATCACGGAGGGTGCTGAAGAAACAACAGCCGGGTTTGTATCGTGTAGGCGATTTAATTTGTGGTTGGTCTTGGTTGACAGTGAATAAATCGTAGTTATAGGTGAGTTGCCTTCACGCCTCTCAAGTTGCCCAGGGGCTGTATTGTATACCTTAGGCAGATAGATCTTAGGATAAGTTTAGAATAGGGATATTTTAAAGCCTGTGTTTATTCGCTTCTTTCACTTCTCCCTACTTCTCTCCTCTATACTTCACATTATTTCAACAACACATCTCAACACACAGAGAATTAATATTAACACAATAACTACAAGGATTTTCTACAAGTCATCGCAGTAAAGTTTATTATGTCTTCTGACGCTATTGACTTAACTGGTGCCTCGCCACAGACAGGTAAGTTAAATCTATTCTTTTATACCTAAACTAACAAGTAGACTAGCAGGCATACCTCCTCCTTTAGTAAAAAGAGAGCAAGCTTTACTACTAGATACTATTACTCGAGAGCAGGCAACAGAACAGAACTCGTACTTCCTATATAAGAAGGAGTGTCGCCTCTCTTGTATCAAGTACCTAGGCCTCCTGGGAAGGGTCAAGCTCCGCGAGGGGCTTGACGGGCTCCCATTCTTTCATGGGATGCCCCCTGAGATTTTGACCAACCAGATAGAGGGGGGGAGACTAGTTGCGATACAGAAGGCAGCACTCAGAGACCCTAGGAACTCGATGATCACCCTAGACATTTTCAAGCGCTGGGAAGCCTTAGGCTCCCGAAATTCCATGCGTCTCCTGAACCCCGCCCAGACGTCTCCCGAGCAGGCTACGGCCTACCAAGAAATCCAGCCGTCTATGTTCCGCTTAGTGGGTATACAAACAAACGAGGAAGACCCGGCCAGTTCCCCAGGCTACGTGCTCTCTATTGCCTCTTTCGAGATATCAGTCTGGAAAGGGGAGAAGGCATTGAATGAGATGGAGCGCCGACAGTGCGCCGATATGGCGTTGCGATCCTTGCAAAAGTTCATGGACGCACAAAAGAATGAAGCGGTGATCGATAAGATGATGGGATTTCAGAAACACTATGCAGCATTGGCGGCTCTTGACTTAAAGTAAGCAAGAAGGACAAAGCTAGAAATATGATCCGCGAATTGTGCTTACGAAGCGGATGGGAATAGGTGAAGGGATATTCTTGGCATGAACACGGAAAGGAAAAACATTTTGCTACGATTTTGGAACAAGAGCGAACAGTTAAGAAATGAAAGAAAGGGTCGACGAAAGTAGTTGAATTGATGATGATTTGGAAGATCATATCTTGATACTGTGACACTGCCATAAGTGCTAAATATCCTGTAACACTAGCCATAAGAGACGAAAATTTAGGGTCTAACTTTAATAACATAATATTTAGGCAAATTGAGTAGACCTTTAGATTACTGGTCTAAGGTGCCAGATGTTTTCTTGCACCCTCAGGAAAGGCGTCTCCTCTAACCTAGCCTCAACCTCTACCCAAATAGAGAGCAAACTTCCATTGTCAAGCACGAGGGACACACTTTAGAGTCCCTACGCATCCTCCACTCGGATTTGCCAGAGCGAAGTAGGCTCAATAACCTCGCAAGGCAAATTAAGATGGAAAATGGCGTCTCCGTGAGATCTAATGGTCTCGTGAAGTCGCTCATGCCTGACTCTGAGCTCTACCGAATGAAACTTGGCAACATCTTCCCATGCTCTCAAGACTTGTCGGCTGATCTCCAAGTCCCAAGTTCCTCGCCAGGTAACATGGGCGTAATGCTCCGTCTTGGTGTACATGAATGCACAAGCTTTCCCTGCCCGTCCATTCCAAAGTACCATGGTGGTGAGGTTGGGCATTCGCAGTACGAGCTTTGCTGCGGCGATAAGAAGGCTATTGATGTGCTGAATACTCCGAAAGAGAAGATTTGATGTCAGGGAGAGAGACTCCAATTGATGCCATGTCCATTCTTCCTCGCATGCCTCGAAGAAGTTCATAGCATCGAAAAGGAATGAGACAGAGAGTTCATTGAGTTTCAGACTTGTCTGAGCGATTCTTTCAGAGTTGTCAGGAAGATTTGGCTCCAACTTATCCTTCATAAAAAGGAGTGAAGCCTCATAATCTTGATTCTGAAGGGCGCTCTCTGTGAGGTATTGTTTGGAATCCTGAAATAGGATCACTCTTTTGAGAGTCTCTGGCGGATCCCTGGCAATCAATGGCATCTGTTCATACCAAGAGGCAGTTGTATATTCCTGAGGCCACAGTTCGTAAATAATTTCTGTTACGCGGCTGAATGTATACAGAAGGCATCGGAAATCGACAGAATCAAGATAATGGCGGAATTGCCGACGGATCATGAAACGGGTAACTGCGTTGACCTTGGGAATATTGACTATCTCGGAATTGGGATCATAATTCAGCAAGTTGATAGGCCCAAACAACCGCTCATTTGCAGTGAAAGGGGGAGGTTTCGTCCGGACACCATTCTCCCAGCCGTGCTCGGGGTCGTGCCAGTCACTATGCGTTGCTTCCATGGGGATGGCTGGGTCTCGAGCATAGGGAACATCGTGCTCGTCATTGAAGCGAAAGTTCTTAAACCAGTGCTTTGAGTCACTAGCAGACGACGCGTTGAGTTCCAGTGTCAAATCATCTGTCGTTTTCCACGTACTGAGAATACTCAAAAGCTTGTGGACCGCCGTACTCATAAGACCGTTACTCTTATCGGCTCTGAAGGCATCAAGCCTATTCTTACAAGAAGAGCACCCGTATTCGGCCAGATCAACATTGAGATAGATATGCCTCACAAGGTCTCTCTGTTGAACGACTGCTTGCTCAAAATCCTCCAGGCACGATGGTCGGAGGTTCAGCTTGGCCATGTTCCTCGTTCCGATAACGCTTTGCCACTCCTTAGACACCGAGGCCAAAGCAGACCAGCGAGGATTTCTCTGATCGACTATCGTATGTAAAATGTTGCGGCGGACATCTTGTGGTAGATACGACCACCTGAGGCAGCCTGAGCTGCGAAGTCTCATTCTGTGATGCTGGTTTGTTTGGCTCGCCATGATGAGAAGGTACTCGAGGAGGAAACAAGAGGACAGTCAGGTAAATTCATTCTTTGCAGGAAGAAATTCTTCAGAGTAAACTTTTGTGTATAAAGCTAAAGTACATAGTTTTGGGTCACGATACTTTGAGGAGTGCTATTGGTTTTGCTGTGAGATAGGGTTCAAAGTTGTAATCAGTCTGACTCTGTTCGAATGCAACACGGTAGTAAGACGAGGTATATTTTTCAGCTACGTGAGAAACTCTGGAACATCGTTTCAGGAATCTACTTACACACCTAACTTGGTATGCGCATCAAAATTTGGCCTGATCATTTGAGGGCGAGGAACCTCTCCACAGGGCAGAAAAGTTCATGGCGGCTATGCTCAGCGTAGGCATGATCTTGTATCGAACAGTGAGCGTTCTGGAGAATGACAACTGTTAGAAGGTGTAAGTAAGTCCACGGTGGTTGATAAGTCGGCGTTGTGATGCCGTAAGCCAGCCTCATCTCCATCTTGATATCTAAGAGCAGAGGGAGGGAAAACATTAACATGATGGATGGATGAAGAAACACCCTAACGAGGGAGCTCCAGTACAAGGATCATGATCCAAAACGAATGTCAGACCAGTCAAATTCGACCCTGGAACTGAGCTCTTGGCGCGAAACGAGAAAGGATACGACTCGCGAATGCGAAAAACGAGGGTGGATGACGATACGTGATACGCGGACAGTAGGGATTGACTCCATTGGTCGAACAAGCAACTAAACAATAAGAGTATTCGCATTGAATAAATCTGCCTAAAAATGAGTGCTATACGAGTACAACGTACTTACGTTTAATCGTATTGTAGTTGTAGCCTGGAAGGTTGAGTAAGGGCTGAGGTTGAGTACGTGCAGAAATGACGAAGGACCCGATGATCCATTGAATGAATGTTACGTCATTTTATTGTAGTTGGAGTCAGGGGTTCAAGTCACCTAAAAAAAAAGGCTAACTAACTAAGAGCTGTCATCAATTTAGCCCCCAGAACCGCTGACCACTGAATCCATCCGTTGAGTACCACCATATTTGAGTAAGGTACCTTACATCCACAAGAAAACAAGAAACAAGTCGAGAGCTCTTGGCTTCTACTACGCCGTTCACTTCCTTCCGCTCCTTATTTCAGGTTTATACCGGCATTCTCTCCCTCCTCTTCTTGTCTCCCTTCTTTGCCTTATCATATCGTCTTGACGACAACGAAAGACCACATTCGGGCATATTTACTATCGTGTCTCACGTTGTCTTCTATTTTTGTCGTTTCCTGTTGCCGATTGTTTCGTCTTCTTCCGCGGGCGCCGAGTTGACACTACTGCCGAAACTTTATCTTCTCTCCAAGGCGAGGTCGAACAAATCCTCAACGATCCTCAACATTTACCACGACATCTAAGCCCAGCATACGAACATATACTATACATGTCTACTATTATGAGCTCTTCAATAGATCCTCTTCCCAATGGGAATGGTCACGCGGGCGATCATGACCACGTTATACGCCCTCGACCGCGCAAACCGAAACATTCACAGGTCTCAGAGGTTCTTCGCATGTCAACAGCAGAAGATGGCGAGGGACACCTCATGCCCGATAATTTGAGCACAGGAACTGCCAGTGGGTTGACTAGGTATGATTCAACCTTCAACCCGTGCGCTCAAGCTAATTGTGTACAGTGGTCGTTCCACGCCCATCCCAGAGAATGCGCCTCCATCCGCCAAAGTTCTCTCGACAGTTCGAAAGCAAACCCGCGCAGAGCAACGCCGCCGTATATTTCCCACGATCGAATTCGCCTCGCGTGTTAGTCATTTCGACCCCGAAAGCGATTACCGAGACTTCCATGGCTTCTTCAACCTCTTCTGGATTGGCCTTGCTATCATGGGTATCACCTCAATGCTCCGCAACCTCAAAGATACTGGTTTCCCTCTAAGAGTGCAAATATGGGGTCTCTTCACAGTCAAGCTCTGGCACCTTGCCATTGCTGATTTCCTTATGGTCGCAACGACAGCTGTTAGTCTGCCATTGAACCGTGCAGCTCGAGTTGCAAAGCCTGGTAGCTTTTTGTCCTGGGACAAAGGTGGAATAGCTATTCAGAGCATTTACCAGGTCGCTTGGCTTTCGCTTTGGATCGTCGTGCCCTTTCACTTTGAATGGACCTGGACGTCACAGGTGTTCTTTCTCTTGCATACCATGGTACTACTGATGAAGATGCACTCGTACGCTTTCTACAACGGACACTTGTCGCAGACGGAGAAGCGACTGTACGCTCTCGACAACCCCTTCTCGCCTCACGATCGACGACCAGCCTACCAATATCCATCCACCGACAGTGTCGCTAACGGCGAGGCTACTAGTTCTGGTAGCAAGAAGCGTCGTCGAAACCGCAGCAAGAAGCGACAGCAAGCGAAACGCAACAACAGTGATGGAAACAAGAGCAACGAGGAGGTTGATGTTGTTAACAACATCAACCTTGTGGTACCCAGTCCTGTCGCGAGCGGTAACAGCAGTGCCGACGAAGTCGATGAGTTACGAGAGGATCTTGCCCGTGAGCTTACGAGTCCCATCGGCAACGTCACATACCCGAACAACCTCACCTGGTCCAACTACACGGACTATCTCCTCTGTCCAACACTCTGCTATGAGATCGAATACCCTCGAACGTCCCGTATCAACTGGATCTCTCTCATTTCCAAGATCATTGCCACTTTTGGTTGTATCTTTCTCTTAACAATCATCTCAGAAGATTTCATTCTTCCTGTTCTTATTGATGCCTCAGAGCGCCTCGATGCCGTTCCAGCAGTCTCATCGCTTTCGGAGAAGTCCCTCATTCTAGCCGAGACCATCTCGTGGCTTCTCTTCCCTTTCATGCTCACGTTCCTCCTTGTTTTCCTCGTCATCTTCGAATACATCCTTGGTGCATTCGCTGAGATTACTTGCTTCGCCGACAGGCATTTCTACTCTGACTGGTGGAACTCAACTGACTGGATGGAGTTCTCGCGCGAGTGGAATATCCCCGTGTATAGTTTCCTTCGACGCCACGTCTACAGTGCCTCTCGACCTCGCATTGGTAGAGGAGCTGCCACGGCGTTGACGTTTCTTATCTCTGCCATTGGTCACGAGATCGTCATGGCGTGTATCACCAAGAAGCTCCGTGGTTACGGCTTCGTGTGTCAGATGCTTCAACTACCCATCGTGATGCTCCAACGTACGCGATGGGTTCGTGGTAAGAAGACCTTGAACAATGTCTGCTTCTGGGCATCAATGGTTCTCGGTCTCAGCATGGTATGTCGCAATTCCCAACAATCACACCATACTGTAACTAACGACTTCACAGATCTGCGCTCTCTACGTTCTTGTGTAGCCCAACCACGCCCCAGAAGAGTATGCTGGTCATACTGAGCGTTTGACGCATCGAACATCTGTACAACACCAACTTTTGAACACATATCCCATCTCAATTCCGTCTTGCGATCCTGTACATATGGGCTTTTAGAATTGGAATCGAGAAACGGACTAGGTACGACAAGGAATGGGCTCCTTCCACATCATCACATCATACAAAGATAGATTATACATATACCCTCATAGTGAATTTGATTGAGTCATGAGTCATTGCTTCAACTTGCAACCTGTCCCAGGTGAGCAAGAAAATGTCAGACCTTGATATTGTATCTCAAATAAACTTAGCAAAAGATATCCTAAATTTATACCAAGTTGACTAAGTGACTAAGAGATATCCTAAACTTACCTATACTAGGCTACTAAGTCTCTAGTTATTTAGGATCAATTCACACATTCACATCGGATCCAAGGACGAGATCATTTGTTCTATACCATTTCCATTTCGCGTCTACTTCATCTCTCTCGTAATCATAGAGCTAACTAGAGTTACACCCCGTCCTCCTCTCAAAAGGACTGGGGGGGAATTATGGCAGAATAAGCGGCTGCTCAAATCCGATAAGCCCGCATAAAAACCAGAAGACAGAAAAAAGACCTTGATGCTCATAAAAACCGAAACCCTTCAACTCCATTGACTTTTTATGGTATCCCGTTTAGCATGCGTGATCATTTAGTCAACCTCCTCCATGGCGCTGTCACCAGTGGCGGCGGCAGGGGCATCGGTGGCGGCATCAGCCTCAGCAGGGGCAGAGTCATCCTCCTCAATGTTGAGGCCGAGCTGGACAAGCTTGTGGATGCGGTCGGCGAAACCAGCGGGCTCGTCAATGGTGAAGCCAGAGACAAGGAGAGAGGTCTCGAAGAGAAGCTGAACGATGGACTTGACAGTGCGGTCGTTCTCGCCGTCAGCCTCAACCTTCTTCTTGAGCTCCTGGACAATAGGGGACTTGGGGGAGATCTCGAAGGTCTTCTTAGAAGACATGTAGCTGGACATGGAGGTGTCACGGAGAGCCTGAGCCTTCATGATACGCTCCATGTTGGCGGACCAACCAAACTGGCCAGTTCGGATAGCGCAAGGAGAGGTGCCGAGCTTGTGAGAGACGACAACCTTCTCGACCTTGTCACCGAGAACGTTCTTGAGGGCCTTGGCGAGGCTCTCGTACTCCTTCTCCTCAGCCTCACGGGCCTTCTTCTCATCCTCGGTCTCCTCGAGCTCGAAGTCCTTGGTGATGTCGACAAGCTTCTTGCCCTCGAACTCCTTGAGCTGAGTCATGGCATACTCATCAATGGGGTCAACGAGGAAGAGAACCTCGAAGCCCTTCTCGCGGAGAGCGTCCAGGAAGGGAGACTTGGAGACAGCCTTGATGGACTCGCCAGTGATGTAGTACATGTTGTTCTGGTGCTCAGGCATGCGGGTGACGTAGTCGGAGAGGGAGGTAAGCTCATCGCCAGACTTGGTGGAGTTGAATCGGAGGAGCTTGGCAAGGATGGAGCGGTTCTGGGAGTCCTCGTGGATACCAAGCTTGAGGTTCTTGGAGAAGGCGCTGTAGAACTTGTCGAACTGCTCCTTGTCCTCAGCGATCTCCTGGAAGAGCTCAAGAGACTTCTTGACGATGTTCTTCTTGATGACCTTCATGATCTTGTTCTGCTGGAGGGTCTCACGAGACAGGTTGAGGGGAAGATCCTCAGAGTCGACAACACCCTTGACGAAGCCGAGCCACTCAGGGATGAGGTCGGTAGCATCGTCAGTGATGAAGACACGTCGGACGTAGAGCTTGATGTTGTTCTTGGTCTTCTTGGTCTCGAAGAGATCGAAGGGAGCGCGCTTGGGAACGAAGAGAATGGCGCGGAACTCAAGCTGACCCTCAACGGAGAAGTGCTTGACAGCGAGGTGGTCCTCCCAATCGTTGGAGAGGGACTTGTAGAAGGAAGCATACTCCTCCTGGGAGATGTCCTGGGGGTTGCGAGTCCAGATGGGCTTCTGCTTGTTGAGCTCCTCCTCCTCGATCTTGGTCTCCTTGATCTTCTTGGTTTTGGGCTTCTTCTCCTCCTCATCGTCATCGACCTCCTCGATCTTGGGCTTCTTGTCATCACCCTCCTCGGTGACCTCCTCGCCCTCCTCATCAGGGACCTCCTTCTCAGTCTCCTTCTCGACGTGGAGGTAGATGGGGTATGAGATGAACTCAGAGTGCTTCTTGATGACCTCCTTGATCTTGCTCTCGTTCAGGTACTCGGTCTGCTCGTCCTTGAGGTGGAGGATGATGGCGGTACCACGGCCGAGAGGCTCACCCTCGGTGTCCTCAGTGATGGAGAAAGTACCACCAGCGGAAGACTCCCAGACGTACTGTTCGTCATCGTTGTTCTTGGAGATGACACGGACCTGGTCGGCAACGAGGTAGGCAGAGTAGAAACCGACACCGAACTGACCAATCATGGAAACATCAGCGCCAGCAGTCAGGGCCTCCATGAACTGCTTGGTGCCGGATCGGGCAATAGTACCCAGGTTGTTGACAAGGTCCTATTGAATATTAGTATACGATACGTATGTCTGATTTGACGTCAATGTTAACTTACAGCCTTGGTCATACCAATACCAGTATCCCGAATGGTAAGAGTCTTGTTGGCCTTGTCGGGAATGATGTCAATTCGGAGGTCCTTGCCAGAGTCGAGCTGGCTAGGGTCCGAAAGGGCCTTGTATCGGATCTTGTCGAGGGCATCTGAGGCGTTGGAAACAAGCTCTCGGAGGAAGATCTCCTTGTTTGAATAGACGGTGTTGATGATAAGGGAGAGCAGCTGAGAAATCTCAGCCTGGAACTCGAAAGTCTCAGACATATTGACGGGTATCAAAGGGAATCGTGACTGTTGGAAAAAAGAGAAAGGATGAGAGATGTTGTTTGGAAAAGAGAAGGAAGAAGAGCTGCTCAAGAAAAATATGTAGGCGCGGCTAGCCCCTCCTTCCTTCCATCTGTTTCTGCGATTGTGAAGGGTTCCATGAGATTCTACGGCCTAAAGAGCCCACCTAACAGTTAGCGCCGCGACCTACAGGCAACAGCTCCCGTCCCTCTCCCCCGCCTTCCGCTAGCTCCATCGCTGAGGTGGTGGCTCGAGTTTGTCTCTGATTCCACCTGCACCTTTGCGGTCTGCTACCAATTGCCTGCGAGGCCATAAACCTTAGGCTTCTTGATCCTAAGCGACGAAAAATTTTAGGTAACTTAGCCTAAGCTTAGGAGAATCTTTACAGAATTTATTTTGACATCCTCTTCTAATGTCTTAAGCTTTTTTTTGTTGCCTGAGGTAAGGTACCTCACTATACATTACTTACCCCAAAAACAAGCACAAACCTAGGGGCCAGGAGGGAGGCAAAAATGAACGGATCAGCCTCGAGTGAGTGATTGGCCATTTTTTGCTAGACTCTTCCACGTTTCCTTTCACAAGCGACAAGCTCGACGTGCATCGCCCCAAATGTCCATCTTTTGCGAATTCAGGTACCACAAACCCAGGAGCCTATCCGAGTCAAACAATGAGCTACTGTGACTGCGAAAAACAGAGATTTCATTGATCTATATGAATCACTATAGAAACTCAATCATGATGACAAATATCCTTTCATTGTTAGCGTAGACAAGCTGCTCTGGTCCAGAGCCTTGTCGCCATGGATCTTTGAGCAACCCCTCATTCGAGGCTGAAAAAGACCCTTGTTCAAGTTCCTAGGCTTTCCTTTTCAAAGTCCCACCGCTTCCGCTTTCTTACCCCAGCGAAAGTAACAGCCCCTCGATCGAATCGAATCTTCTAGCCATACAAATCCACTGTTGTGTGTGCCACCTGGGCGGGCATTGCTTACGACGGCCAAACCTTTCAATTGAGGCCTACCAATCTGCCAGCAGCCCAAAGCAAAGTTCAAAGCGTAGCTGTTTTGTAATTTGTGTAGACCAATGAGATGCAATTGTTGAAAGCAAGGCTGAGTTTCATTGTACAAGTAACAAATGTATCATGCCGAGGTTGATCGGGAGGCAGATAGATTGTCTGAGATATGCAATTTACTTAGCATCCATCATCCTTGGACAAACTGTAGGCTCAATTGCTAAAATTGGATATTGTTTGTGGTTTTTCTGGTTTGTTCTTCGGCAGTTTGCCAATCGAGCATCAAGTGACCATGATATCCACCTCAAACATCAAGCGAGGAACCAGGCTTGATATTGTTTGTTTCTATTCCAGAATATCCGTTATTTGTTATCATTTATCATGAACCTTCGAGAACCACGGCAACTCTAAGGTCCTCGCCAAACCTTGAATTCCCATGTTATACAATATACAGGGCAGGGTACTACTATACACTCTAACCAGCTTTTGATACAATCCCTATCACTTACATCTCCAACACCACTCCAACCTCTCTATACTTTCTGTCCGCATAGACAAGTCCAAAATCCTCATCCTCCTCTTCCCCTACCCTCACCATCTCTACAACCTCCCCCACTACAATGACATGATCTCTCACTCTCAAGAGCCCCCCTTCTGGTGCATCCTCGAGTACCCTACACCGAAGAGCAAACATGACGCCGTCCTCTCTTAGTACAGGAGCATCGTCATCTTCTTGGGTGTAATCCAGTCCCTTGAATGCATTCCCTCCAAAATTGCCTTTTGTAAAGTGACTCGCAACATTTGCGCCCCGCTCATCCCCTGACAGGACATGTACGTTGAAACCACCGCTTGCTCTTATAGCATCTAGTGTTCTGCTCGGCGTGGCTATGTTGAATGTAACGAGAGGTGTAGGTGTAAGTGTTAATGATGTAAAAGACGACATTGTCATAGCACGAGGGCCATCGCCAGGTTGATTTGATGTACAGACAACGACGCTGTGGGGGAGGAGACGCATAATGGAGCGGAGTTGTTCGGGTAGAGGGACTTGTTTCGTTGGATGGACGGTCGGAGGTTTGGCTGGGGATGTATGCAATGTAGTTGCAGTCGCAGTTGTGTGATGTCTTCTATCTACAGTATAGCATTAGCTAGAGTAACAGGCTATGGCAGAAACACTCACGATGTAGCGCCGATTGCGACGAACGAAACCCTGAGACCGAAGCCATAGAACTCCCACAAGCACCATCTCCCCTTAATGAACGTTGTAGGCACCCAGTATTCCGCAAAGTACTGAATCCTCTGGTCCCGCCTCTCGTCATGACAAGTACTGTCGCAGCGCCAATGCGCAACGCTCGGGAGCTCTTCATTGACTACCACAGCGCATTATCAACAAATGCACTAGCAATAACCTCGAATAAACCGCAGAAAGGACGTAAAATCGCCTCGTGTAATAGGCGCCTTTTTATTCCACTCGTTCGCAGTCGGAGACTGAGCCGGTCTAGAAATGACGAAGAACAATTGCATTTTCTTATCGATAACATCCCCAACCCCTGCTTGGTGTACCCGCACTCGGACCTCGCATCCTAAATTTTACCGATCGACTTCAAGCCTACCTATCTGAAGCTTTACCACCAATCTAGGCCGTCAATTCGTCTTCTCCGGCCTCGCTTTTAGTAGCGCTTCCAATACGAAATGGCCAAATTCTCAGTGTCACCGGCGACTCTCTCGCCTCTACGAACAACAGTCTCAACACCAGGCTCACCAACCCGCCTCTCCCTCGGCCAAGTCCGTCATGCCACATTCATTCCTCGACCACGCCGACCATACACATTCACCCAGCTCGTCACTCTATCCGACGGCTCCGCGTACACCATGCGAACGACCTCACCACTACCAATCTACCGCGCTGCAAAGGACACACGCAACACATTGCTGTGGCAGCCATCTGAGAAGTCTCTCAAGAACGTCGAGCTCGATGAGGCCGGTAAATTGGCTGCTTTCCGAGAACGTTACGGCCGTGCCTATGATGCTTCCCATGCTGAGGAGGGTGAAGGTGCTGCTGAGACAGCCGATGAAGGTTATGCGGATCTTATCACTGGATACGCACCAACACAAGATGCGAACGCTATGAGGGATTCGGGACCCAAGAAGCAGGCTAAGAAGAGAAAGTAAACAATGATACAATGTTGTTAATAGAAGGGGAACAGCTACCACAAAAACCGCAGCCCAGTGCCAAGTTGGGGGTGGAAAAGAGTCTTGTATAAATTACTATTGAGGACATCCGAGAATTGGAAGCATGAGGTGGATGGGGCCGGTTCGATATGTACAACAGCTATAAAGCCCCCGAGGCTTGTAAGATATAAAAAACACGTGTCTCCGATTCTCGGAACTGATCAATAGTCAAACATCTCTGTGGACGTGAATATAATTCTTCCTCCCATCAGGAGCTCAACCTCATCGCTACCAGATAGAACCGCCAAGATGCGTGGGGGAAACCAACGCCCGGTCCATCTAGTCCGAGTCTTCGTCTATCCTCGCTCGAGCGCGGTCAACAGCAGTATCGCCCCCCTTTTGCTGCTGTTGCTGCTGGTATACTGGTGGTCTATAAAATACTGACTCGTCGTCCTCGGCGTCAAGCTGCATTAAGAATGTCTCCCACTTCTCAATAAGCTGCGACATGTTAGCACGCTTCTATATTCACTACTTTGACTGCTCTCACCTCCTTTTGCGCCTCAACTGCGCTTTCAAGGAATGTCTCAACACCGCTCTTGAAGTCTTCCACCTTCTCCTTCTCAAATCGATCAAGCTCGCTCCTCATCAACCGGCCCATATCCTCGAAAAGAAGCCTAGCCTGGTGAACCTTGCGCTCTGACTCTCCAACTTCAGCGCTCATTTGGTTGAGTCTGTCTTGCTGACTCTTTCCTTGTCTCAAGAGCTTGTCCTGGGTGGCCTTCTTCTTCTGCAGTTCCGATTCCGCAGCATGCCATGAATAGAACGCCTTTTGTCGCTGGCCAAATGCCTGCTTAACTGAACCGATGAGGCGAATGTACTCCTCAAGAATAATGCCAAATGTTAGAACGTCTTGCTGGGCCTGGCGGTCGTACACATCTCGGATAGTAAGCTGAAGCTCGGAAAGAGCATCAAGAGGGCCTGATAGTGAGGGTGACAATTCAACGGTGGAAAGCGCGTGGAGGGAAGCTGAGAAGTCACCAGCTGCCTCGGCCATCATCTTACGTTGGCCGACCATAGTCTCCATAGCCTTGAGAAGTCCCTTGAGCTGATTTTCGAGAGCATCGAGATAGACCTTGCGGTCATGGAACCAATCATCCTGTTCCACAAACTTGTTTCCACCTCCAACGTTGATACCCAGAGACCCAAGCACACCCTTGCTCTCGGTAGGAATGGGTTCCCGCCTCTCCTTGTGCTTGACGTCTACATTGAAAGTTTCGCTTTCCAAGAAAAGCTTCAGATCGGGATCGTGCTGGAGCGTGGGGTGTATCGCGGTCTTGTTAAGCATCTTCTCAAGAGCAGCTCGTCGGCTCTCAACAAAATTGCTGTCGAAGCGGCCGACAGCCTGCTTCTCAGGAGGGGGTGGAACGACAATTCCTGGATTGTTGCCATGAAGAGTTGTATAAAGCCAGAGGAAATCGCGATATCGGCGCTTGACTTCGAACTCGGGCTGTTTATATCCCTTGGAAGTGGTCTATTTCTCTGCGTAAGTGCTTGATTGAGTTAATTGGACGCCGACGCTTCATACCTTGGTTCGAACGGAATACACAATGTGGGAACTTGTCAGGTCGCCAACTTTGTGAGGATCTCCAACCGTGATCTGGAACGTTGGCTTGGCAGCCTGCTCAACACTAACGCTCGGCTGATTGGTAGTCCTAACGGCACTGGGCTGGGCAGCCTCAACGGGAGGAGGTGCGCGAGGAGCCTTTGGCCCATCGTTCTCGTCGTCGTCGATATGGTGAGGATCCGCAGGTCGTCGCTGCTGCTGGGGCTGCGGCATGGTGGTACGAATCACCATCTGCTCCTTTTGCGGAGGCACCGGAGGGGCATCCTGAGCAGGGCCATTGTCTTCGGTGGCGGCGCCGAGAGGACCGAGAGGATCATCGACAGCTTCGAGACGAGTGGGTTGAGCGACCAGGCGACGAGGTCCTCTTGACGGACGAGGGGCCGACGAGGAAGCGGAGGGAGCTGGGTTGGACGATTGCGAGGCCGCGGCTTCAGGCTGCGATGCCTGTTGCGATGCGGCCTGTGATGAGTCGGCCCAAGGCGATTCTTCGACGTCCATTTCTAATTAATGCGATCGCGAGGCGCTACCTCTGTTGGGATTTAAAGTCGTCGAGGTTGATATGTAGAATGGGCTTGAGTGGTAGAGGTTGGATGCTTGAGGAGCACCTCCAAGCAGGCGGACGTCAGCGGAGACGGCCCCACTCTTTCCCGTAAGGCAGGTACGTATTGTTATATCAACCAGCTTCAACTTACACGCCTTAAAGACTGCCTACCTTACCTACCATAGTATACTCAGATATGCAATTAGTTAGTAATTAAATATGGCGATACGTTCATAGCATGTGTGATCATTACTCGATTCTATTACTACAGGACATCTATGCCAGTGGCAAGGAATGACATCAGCCCCAATACGATTTCCTGTGGACTGCTCTCTCTCTCTCTATTCCAGCTTGTTCACTGAAACCAGTCTCTTGGCCTCGAAATTCAGAATCACCCTGACCTAGCTGTATATTCTCAGTACCTGTGATCATGAACGCTATATGAAGGTAGCCCGTTACGCCTCTCCTGGTTGTCTGGCCCAGTTTCATCGTCGACTATTTGCGAGGTCTCGCCGTCAGCCCCAAATCTATTCCAAACTTAGCGGCAAATTGTTGCCTTCGCCGTTGCTCGCGAGCGACTGGGTCGACTGCCTCCCGCTCCTAACGTTCGGGGTCGTAACAGCCGCCTACAATTACCAAGTTCATCCGTGTAAACTTGACCTTCATCACTGGTGTCTTCTTCGTCGGGAACGCGCTGATCTGATCGGGAGTGATCATTACCTCCTTAGTCTTTTTCTTGTGAGTTCCGGTGGTGCCGCTGGTACCCGCTGGCCCTGACGTTCCAGCTGTTACGCGAGAAGCCTCACCAGCAGTGCCTCCTGTGCTTGTGCCATCGGCCCCTGTTGCTGTCACATCGAGGCTTGTCTGTTGCTGGCTCGCCTTTTGGGGATCAGAAGGAAGCTCGACATCCCAGAGTCGGACTGTGCCATCTTGACCGCCAGAAGCAAGCACGTTGGATTCAACGCTGAAGCTAAGTGACCAAATTCCGCCCTTACCGTGGCCACGTGACCGCTTGATGCGTGTTCCTTTCGCAAGGTCCCAAAAGAAGATGTTACCTGCACAATCGGCACTTGCTAGGATCTTGCCATTTGGCGCGCATTCCAGGGCGGTGATGTATTCATTGTGACCTGTAAACACGCGGACACAGCCGCCAGTTACGACAGACCACATACGAATCGACTTATCAGTCTCGTCAGAAGCAGAGAAGACATAGAGACCATTAGGGTGCCATGCAAGCGCTGAGATGGACGTGTCATGGCCAACCAACAATCGTTGAGGGGAAGCATGGTCTTGCATCCACACTCGAACAGCTTTGTCGTATCCTCCGCTGATGAAATAATGCCCATGGGGACCCCATAGTGTCCTGAAAGCAGGTCCATCGTGGGACTTGTACAAACACAGGCAACTCCAAGACTCTAGTGACCACAGACGAATCTGACCATCTGCGGATGCAGATAGTAGCAGCTTCGGTCGTGTGTCCATGGCAGGATTCGACTTTCCTTCGTCACCAAAGAGCTTTTGCGGAGGGCCAGAAGCAGCATCGGAGAAAGATACGTCGTAAACAGGTCCAGAATGTCCGATTAATTTGCGGCTGTTGAACTTCGCTTCTTTCTCGTGCGCGTTCATCGTAGGTAAGGCTTTACCATCCAGCGACCAAACGCGAATGTAAGATTCCGTAGTACCAGCTGCCACTAATTGTCCATCATTGGAGAAGTCCATACAGGCAACACTGTAGTTTGTTAGAATCAGTTGTTTCCACCGAGCTGCCAAAACTCACCTTCCAAGCGTGTTATGGAATGTAAACATGCATGCGCTGATGGGAACTCCCACGCCCCCCGTCGCACCGTCGATCTTGAACCGGTCGCGATTCTCTCGAAGCTTTTGCATTTCTAGCATGATGTCCCTCGGCCTTGAGGGTGGTAAAGGTAACTCTGCTCTGCTTGGGGCATCTGCACTCTCCTCACGCTTGATTTTTTGGTCAAACTCATCCACTAGCGATGTTTTCCCTGGAGGTGGCGGAATTCGTCGCTCCTCTTCCTCAAGCTCAGCTCGCACATCGTCGCGCAGGTCGGCATCCATAGGTAGAGGCCCAAGCTTCAGGGGAGCAGTTGGGTCGAGAATGTCTTTGTTCGACAAGCCAATATTGACGCCCGGGATACCTTCATTAGTATCCACACTCTCTATCTCCATGTTTCTTGACCTTCTGTAAACAGCTTCGAAACTAAAGGGGGTGATAGGTCCGCGAGCTGTAGAATCAATCTGGCAGTAGGTTGCCAGGACTTGGCGAATCACGGAACCACCTTGGTCAGACTCGCGCTCTAGAAAGTTGAATAGATCACCGCTGGCATGCTGGTTCAGGGGGATTCGGTACTTGTTTTCCCGATACAGTTTTGTCATGGGGTTCTCGTTGATGTGCTGTGGTAGTGTAATGGTTCCAAGGGTCTTGAGATCATCCGCGTGTACTGGCTGGAAATTGGGACCAATATCTCTGAGGAAAGCCTTCGCATCTTCAGTGTAGGCATGTTGAACAAGCTCCAGGAAAGAATAAACGAAGACGGGCCACAGCAGCTTGGACAGTTCGAACTAGGGCTGTCAGCAGAGGAAACAGCGGGAGGGTGGCCATGGCATACCTTGTATATGTCCAAGTTGTTCTCGACCCATTCACGTAAAAGTCCAAAGGCTCGTTGGTACTTTTTGGGGCCGAGGTTCGCCAGTTGGTAGATAGGCTTGCCATCAGGGCCGAGATGTTTAGATTCCTGACGAAACACCTCTTCTGTACGGTTGAAGCCCCTCTTCAGCAAGTAGTCCGTGACCTGTGCAACGAATTTAGCGTCTGTATCTTTTGATGGACATACCATTATATTGATGGTGCGAGTGCTGATCAAATATGTGTTTTTAATAGACGGATGGACTGCGTTACTGTGACTCAAGATCAAGAGAAGTTGAGATAAGGTCCCCAGACAGGTTACATAGATACAATGACTAATATAGCCAGGCCAATGCATGATATGCGTTGTCATGAAAAGTGCTAAGGGGCACGGGCAAAGAATGATATAATGGTCGCCATTATGTTTGGTGGAGTAACGGAATAAGACAAGCAGGGAGATTCATCAAACAAAGAGAGGAAAGTGACTTACAATCTGGTTGAGGTTCTGATTTGACATTGGACCTCCAGATGAGCCACTTTGGCCCGTCGCTGCGGCTGCTGTTGCGTGTGTTGGAGCTGGAGGTGTTGGTGCAGGCCCTTGATAGCCCGGCGCTTGAGGTGCGCCTGGTGTTTGTGCTGGCCCAGACATAGTGAAGGGCAGTTGGCCGTTGAAGAAGAAGGCGGGTTTGTATTGAGGCCTGGGTGTTTCGATCCAGCCTATCTACGCCACACGCTGGTAGAGAGAGTGAGTGTCCCTCAGCGATATGTCATACCCCAGTTGTGTCTTCCGAATGGGGACCAGCTGCTGTCGCTCTTCAAGGTGATGAGATGAGAGGTCACAAACTGCTAGCCTGCGGCAGTGTCCTTCTGTATCGAATATTCGAAAGAGTTGGTAGGTCGAGTTTGTCTTAGATTTAAGATGGATCGAAGATGAATGATTGTGACTAAGAAGGCAATGAGATCCTAAGGTTTGTGTGAGTTGTAACCTCGATTCAATAATGCTGAAAGTTAAAGTGAATCATGGATGATCAAACGCGCCAAAGCTTAGCAGAGCGCGCCGCAAGGTTAACCGATGATTAAGCGGGGCAACACGATCTTGAACTCTACGAGACAATAAGAGTGCGACATGTACAGGAACATCCAAAAGTTAAAATATCCTAAGTCTCCTTATTGTTCTTCTTGCATCTCGAAAGCCTTCTTCCTATAGTTTATCCCAACAAATTGTGCTGCTGTTGAAACAATTGATTGAGCACACACGCACGGGCCGCCACCGTGATCTGGCAGTGACAACGGGTACGTACTTCTCACCCGATCTTTCATTCATTGAGATCCGTTTCGGTTGCACTTCAACTCACTTCAGCTTCACTATCACAGAGAACTTTCTTACATTCTATTCATCTGCTTGCTTCAAAACAAGTCCATTTGGATGATTGAAAGTCCGATTATCCTTTCTGAGTATTTGCTTGCATTGAAACATCACAAAACTTTGTTCCAGCTAGTTAAGCCGTGTGTGCGACCAAGAGTTTGAGCATAAGTCTAAGGACACTTCATCGTCAACTTGATCGCATACATACACGAAAAGCTTCCAACGTTTGGGTCACGGTCATGGCTTCCCCAAATGATGACCAGATGGCTGGCGCCGAATCATCACGTAACGAGCCATTCACCATTGAAGAGAACATCCGCCAACTCAACGCCATCGACCAGCAAATCATCCAGCTCATGAAACACACTGCCACAGCACTCAACGCACTCACAATACCAAAATCCACAGAAACCGATCAGAGCATGGATCCATCGGCGGAACCTGCTAAGTCATCCTTAGATCCTGGGACACAAAAAGAAGCCTTCGCCTCTGCGACAGACCAATTCTTCCGGGCACTTCACACCGTCGACGTCAAGATCAAACGCCAGATCATGGCACTCGAAGAAGCTAATATCATCAGTCTTGCTCCACCACCTCGTCTGAATAAGACGGGTCCAATTATCCCACAACCGACGCCCAACGGAGTGGGAGCTGTGGGCAACATCGGAGCAGGTTGGCTTAACAGTCGAGGGACAAGAGTTGAGAGGGATATGGAGGCAGAGCTCTGGGGAAAGGCCAAGGAAATACTCAAGGAGAAGGAAGCAAACCTGGAGTCGGAATCACGATAGGACAGACCTGGGCGCCAGATGCAGTGCTGCTTTGACGGAAGGTTTAGAAAATGGACCATCATCTTCTTGATCATCCAACGAGATAGCAGACCTAGATACAGTGTATTAAAACAAACTTACCAAAAGAGATTTTCAACCTACCCCAATTTACCCGAGTCTTTCTATCATTTTGGATCAAGGTCTTGAGCTTCCCCCCCTAGCTGTCCCGGATATGCTATCAACTCTGCCTTCTCCTAGGGTAGCCAGGGCAATGTAGGTAGTAGTATCATACTAGTGCATGGAGAAGAACTAGACGGATATACGAACATCTAAAACATAGCACCTGTAAAATGAAGTCCCATAAATACTTCACTTCAACTTCTTGGGTCCAAGAGGACCAAGACTTGGGTGCAAACATGCTAAGACATGGCATTCTTGGATTCGGGTATATCGGACCCAGTCGACGCACGTTGCTCTATTAGCGGACAATAAAGCTCCGGCAAACCCCCTGGTACTGCAGGAATTAGTGGGAAAACACCACGCCTGACATTGAAACTAACCAATCGCCATCGCGCTTTGTGTAATGACAGGCTGCCGAATGCTCCGGAATGACGCCCTCAATCGATGGAGCCCCCTGGAACCTCAAGTTTTTGGAGGGCCCGAGGGGGGAAGTGGGAGAGGTTGGTGGCCTTTTTACTTGAACCGACACCAGTAAACAACTTTTGAGTTTGCCCAATTTCCTCATCTCCTTCTTCCTCGACATCTTTGGTCTCCCTAGAGGAGTTTTATTCTGCCTCGTTGTACAAACGCAGTCATTCATTTGCTCTGCTCTCGGCATCTCGCTATCTACTCGCTTATCGAGCCACGATCCCCCAGCGATTGCTGCTTACAATTGAATCATCTGCACGCCGCTAGACATCGACGATCCCCCACTGACGGTTGTTGCGACGGGAAGAACGGAGCCGAAACTGCGATTGCTCACAATTTTGCATGGAGACGTTGGATCGCGATATTGACGGAATTTCGAAGACGATACGATCATGATTGGCGATCATAAGTCGAAGGCTAGTGCGGCGCCTTCGCTATGCAAGTTTGCGACAATTGCGCTTCTTGTCACAGCTGTACAAGCCCACGACCACGATGCAAGCCATATTCCCGAAGGCGAAACAGTCTCTTTGGAACCTTTGGTGCGTTCTGCAGGTCTGAAAACTTGAGCCAGCGGCTGACGAGTTGCAGGATACGGTATTATGGATTCACATCTTTATTCAGATGTTAGCGTACGGCGTCATCTTCCCTGTCGGTATGGTTTTGGGTGTAAGTAAACAAACCTACTCAGCCTTGGCACAGCACTGATGGCCACTAGATGACCAAGAATCGATGGCACGTTCCGACCCAAGCCGTTGGCACCATTCTCGCTATTCTTGGCTTTTTCCTTGGTCATGCGCATAAGGGCCGCGAGTTTATTCCGAATCACGTCCATGGCAAATTTGCCCACATTCTTCAGCTTCTGCTCGCCGCGCAAGTTGTTCTCGGACTCTACCTCAAAGGACATTGGGAGAAAGGTATCAATGGCCGAATTCGCAAGCTGATCCGCCCGTGCCATTCTTTCATCGGCAAGCTCATGCCAGTCCTGTCATGGACCCAGATGATCTTTGGTGGAATCACAGCTCTTGGCTTTTGCCAGGGAGATCATACAGGACAATGCGCTGCTCACTTTATCATGGGTGGTGCTTTCATCGCCTACGGTATTCTTCTCACCATAATCCTTGTTGTTGGCCAGCTCTGGATCCGACGACATGGCCGCTCACAGGAGTTCTATGATAGTGTGGCGATCGCTGCATGGGGCTGCGTCAACACATTTACTGAGCACCGCTGGGGAACCGATTGGGTCAAGAACGATTGGCAACATACGACGATGGGAATCATCTGGTGGTGTGCTGGTCTGGCTGGTATCTGGCTAAGCAAGGACCGTGACGGAAACCCCAAGCGCAACTTCATCCCCGGCTTCGTTATCTTCATCACAGGCTGGGCCATGTCTGCGCATCCTCAGGAGCTGATGGTCAGTGCTGCTACGCACACGATGTTCGGATACACTCTTATGGTCGTGGGCATTACTCGAATTATTGAGATTGCTTTTGTGCTCAGGGACGCTCACTCCATCTCAGAAGATGGTCGAACCGCAAATAGCTTCCAGTTTGTCCCGGTTTTTGTAAGTCACACCGCATTTCACAGTTAAACCTCGGCTAACATTTGAAGTTCATGTATGCCGCTGGCTTCCTTTTCATGGGCGCTACAGAGGAGCAAATGAATCTTGTTGCTGGCTCCGCCATGGACCACGTTTCGTACATCCTCATTACCTACTCGCTCGCCTCGATAATGTTCCTCTTCGTCAACATGCTCATTGGTCTCTGGGACCGACTTGCTCACCCTGTACTGGACACCAAAGAGCTCGGCAACAACCACTACGCCAACGGATTCGCGGTGGAAGACGGCCAACTGCGGGATGCCCAAGAATTCGAGTTAGATGGATTGATGAGCGACGACGACGATGATCCTAGTCGAAGAATGCTCGGACCCGATAGCGAGGATAGCGCAGCTACTGTTGGACGAAACCAACAAACTCGTGCTTAAGTAGGACATATGATCTCTCGTGAGATGTACATTGGAGACGGGATGGTGTGCATACCTACCTAGAATGTTCATAGGGTTATTTGGCGTCATTTGGTGGCATGTGCATGATGCTGAAATGACTACTTGATGGCATAGGAAGCGGCATTTTCAGAATTGTATTACTTAGACATTTCAGGCGCAATTGAAAGGGTTTCATACACATATTTTGTCTCCATGTGTTGACTTTCTGGAGGAGGCGTTCTGGAACATGCACCATTGCCGATCCCCGCGGCGGGGCACACTTTAGCGCATTCCTTACCGAACCTCCACCGAGATTTTCGACCCCAGTAAAAAAAAAAGTTTGGAACCTCTTATCGCAGAACTTCCATCACCAAAACCAACACATTGCAGTCACAATGCCTTCCGTCGGCAACCCCAACGGCCCCTCCAAGAACCGTCTTGCGGCGCGAGCCTCAAGCGCCCGCAAGGAGCGACGCAAGCGATCACAAGCACCCAAGGATAAGGTCGCAAAGGCCGATACTACACGAGGCGCAAGACCAGGTCTTTTGCCCACAAGCGGACCTAGAGCCAAGGTGAGCGCCAAGAAGGCGCGCAAGATAGAAAAGAGGCTGGCGCATGCTATGAAGAGAAAGATGGAGGCTGAGGGAGAGGCGGAGATGAAGGGTAAGTCGCTGCTTGAGTGGTTGTGAATAGAGTGCTGACTTGGATAGATGCGCCGGAGGTTGAGGGTGAGGGTGAGAAGGCTGAAGAGGTTGAGATGGGTGATATTCAGTGAGGAAGGACTGTCGGGGAACAGAAGACAAAAGGACGAGCGGACAAGAACCGATGAATATTTCCAAAGAGGGGCTGTTGCAACGACGATAACAGCCAGTGAGAAGACCACCACGAGGCGAACTTCACGGCGAAAACGAGACTTTGGAACGAAGGGCATTCCTGAGATCAAGGACTGGACGAGGCCGGAAATCTGCCATACACGGCACGAAGGAATCTGCGCTCCGACTTCCATAAAGCCATAGGCCGGGGTCCCAAAGTCACATAAGCAGGGAAACTGTAGATCTTCTGAAGATCAACTGAATTGATGATAAATCTTCCAACTGTGTCTGCCGAACCCATGACGATGACAATTGCATGGTCAAGTTTCTGGATGAATACTCATGCCACAATGATGCAAAGACAAGAGACAATTGGTGGCTGTAGGTCTGGAGCATTGCACCCCCTGGATCACTTACCCTTCAGCAGCCCAATCTCAATCTTCACTCTTCACTCTTCACTCTTCAATCTTGAACCAACCTTCATCTCTATCCTCCATCACCACACCGCAAACCAATACTGAACTCGCACTTCATTAGCTCAGGCGCTAACCAATATTTCTCTTCATCTCTTCTCACAGCTGATAGCTTCATCTTTACATCTACATAATCTCATCTTGGAGCACTCTCGCACATCCATCACAAAATGAGCACCTCATCACCTGCCACCTCTCTGCAAAATGCGGCTCAAGGAACAATGAACACCACACTCCTTAATCTGATGACCGCAGACTTCAAAAACCACATCTTCTACAACTCCAACCACCGCCTCGAGGAAGCGAAACATAAGGGGATTACCATCAAAGACATCTTCATCGGAGACGACTGCCTTGCTACATGGATCGGCCGCACTTGGGACCCTGATACAGAGTCTCTGCACGATGCTCTCCAGGCTGATGCCTTGAACCTTCTTGAAGCGCAGGAGGCTAGCATTATGGTCCGCAGGGACATCATACGGAAGAGCAACCGCAAGCTGGACGAAGCGAGCGGTCTAGGTATTGCGCTGGAGGACATTCAGATCGGACTGAACTTGCTGCCAGTTTAGGGTGCTGCAGCGGAAGAAGCGATCCCGTTTCTGCTCGAGCGTAATGATGGAGATGATGATGGCAGCACCCCTGAAGATGCAGACACTCCTGAAGGAACACTTCTCAACAATGAAACCGATGACACTAAGGAAGACACGGTCATGGACATAGATGATGCTGACACTAACGACTCTGACGAAGAAAGTGGCTCCGATATGGAGTCTATGGCGACAGGAAATGACGATCATCTCGTCAACGATGAGACTGAAACTTCCAACATCTTCGACCCTGAGCCCTCGTATGATGATCCAGACGACTACGACGAACCAAACATTTTCCACGGAGCTCAAGTCATGGGCATTCCAGCCCAACACTCCATCGTTGACTTCGAAGTTTACCTCGCCGAAGATGAGGACGAGGCCCGAGATCTCCCCCAGTTGGAGTTGGCTATCGATCAAGAGTCCTACGAACACTACTTTGGGACTGATGGAACGATCGATCTGGAGGTTGTTGGAGGCCGACTCATTTGCACAGGAGAGCTTTTCGAGGAGGATCAGGAGATGACATTGAATGATGTGGCGGATAAAATGGAGGTCATGTCACTCACAGCTAGCGATGACGAATAGTTGGAAGCAGAGGACTGAGATGGGAGCGGCGAGGTTGAGGGCTGGGAACTTTCTTGGTGGCACTGGGAGTGCTGCAGAAGCGTATATTGCTCAGGATGAAACGGACAATGGTATTTTGCGGGAAGACCGGAGATAGGCATTTGTGATGAAATGGGACAGAACTCGTATATATTTCATTCTCGATCATGTCTTGTATCTAGACCCTTACGCGCAGCCAGTATCTAAAAGCAATTGTTTTCAACATATTCCGACCGATCCTGTAAAATGACAACGTGAAACATCAACCTTCCTTTTCCTTAACATGTTTTTCCTTCACCAGGTTTTTCCTTCAACATGCCATCTCAGCCACTTGAGAGCATTTCGTCACTTGTAATCTCAACAATGATACCTCTCACAGTTCATTACCTCACAGTTCATCCTCGTCAACGGGCATTGACATCTTAGGACGGTACGGTGCCCGCACAAACTTGGATAAACCTTCAACACGGGCGCATGTAGTTTCAGAAATCTGAGGGGCTTCCAGCATCTGCTGAAACAACTGCGCACTCTGATAAACCCGGGAACCTTGAGGGACTTGAGAACTCTGATGAACATCGGAGTTCTGATAGTGCGCATTGTTCTGGATTGGAGGACTTTGTAAACCAAGAACCTGGCCAATTTGCAACTCTAGCTTGGCGACACGGTTTTCTAGCTCTCGGTTTTTTCTCTCAAGCTCTTCCTGCTTATTAACCGAAGGCCCTCGTAGTCGAATCGTCCTCGCAGTCCGAGCAGAGGTATTGTTTCGTGCGCCTATAGGATGGCCAGCAGGGTTGATTCCACGACCAGCAGAAGGGCTCCCCGGAGTGACAACAATGGTCGACTCCTCTGTCTCCATGGGCGTGAGCAGAAGGTTCCGCGGAGTTCGCGTCGGGGTTGCGAATAAGTCCATGTTGAACTGACTGGGCATGAAAGCTGAAACCTCGCCAGCCTTCATGTGAGGTCTAGCATTCGCATGCAACTTGGCAGAGCGGATGTTGGAGTAGGTTTTGCCTGAGCCTTTGCAGCCGAACTTGATGCACATATAAGCACTACCCTCATGCAAAGCCACCATGCCCTCGATGTCCTCCATGATTTCTTCCGCAGGTTCCTCAGCTAGAGCATGAAAGCTAGCGTTGGCGTGCTTTCGAGCGCTGGCGAGATGCTGATAGATGGAGTTCATTCGCCTGCAGCCAAGTTTAACGCAGGTCCAGACACCTTCCTCCATCGAGTACTCCAACCCGTCGAGATTCTCATCTGCAGAGTCGGGCTCCTCGGCCAACGCATGGCTGTCACCGTTGGCGTGCTTTTTGGCATTGCCCAGATGCGAGAATAGTTTGTTGAATTTTCGGCAACCGCGTTTGAGGCACCTCCAGCCGTCGCCGTCTTTCAGGGACTCCATGCCTTCGATATGTTCTACAGACTCATCAGATGAAGTGACGATCTCATCCGCGGCCATGAGGTGAGTATCAGAGTTGTAGTGACTTTTGGCGTTTCCGAGCCCTTTGATGACAACGTTGAACTTCTTGCAACCTTGCTTGGTGCACTTCCAGAGTAATCCATCCTCCGCAACCTCCATGCCGTGTACCGCGCTCTTCTTCCAGACTTCTTCGCTTGAATCATCCGCGTCTGTAAACTCCAGATCTTCATCCGACCGAACGTGACCGAGTGATCTGCTATGCTGCTTCATAGCAGCATAAGAGTCAAACTGGAAACGAAACCGGGGGCATTTCTCGTTGACGCATCTGCCCTTTTTACCGCCAGCATAGAACTGAATTCCGGGCAAGACATTTCTATCGCTACTATAATCGAGGTCATCGTCGTCGAATTTGACATACCACCCGTCGCGATGTTGGTCGTCTTTCAGGTGGTTGAAGAATGATTTTGCTGTACTGAAGACTTCCCCGTGGCGGTGGCAGCGACGAGAAGTGCAGCGGAAAGACCGAAGACCTTCCTGCTCGGCCTGAAGCGCGGAGGGAGTAGGGATGCCCGAGAGCAAGACTTTGTTCAGGTTCACGGCAGTTCGATGAGCGCCCGTGTCTGCGTGACGGTTGAACTCGGACTTGCATTTGTAATCCGTACCGTAGTGTCGGCAACAAGGCTCGTTACATATGTTTTCATCTGTTACGAAAGGTCCAAAAACATCATCTTCTGCGCTTTGATGACCAGAGTTGACAGATGGTGTGAATACCGAGTCGTTATCATCTGCAGTCTCGTCCGCAAGCCAGTACTTGTGACCACTTGAGTTTCGAACATGTTCGCGAAAGAAGGCATATGCCTCAAAAGTTTCTCCGACCATCTCGCAATCTTCATCCTCACAAACCCACTGGGTGTTATGCTTGCTTGCCTTGGCATGTCGCTGGAGTGCAGGCAGAGCAGCAAAGTTCACATGACATTGCCCGCACGCGTATGGACCTTGGTGCCAGTTCTTGTCGTGCTTCTAGCACTCTTGGGCAGAGGCAAATATCCAGCCATCGCAGTGAATGTAGGGACAATTGAAAGTGAACTGCTCCTCTTCATTTGGGCACTCGACCCCGACGTAGTAGCCTTCAGGCGCTCGGTGGAGAGGCTCGTCGTCGAGCGACATGACAGAGTCTTCAGTGGAAGACATGGTCGCACTGGGTGACACGAGCGCGGAAGTATGCAAGGGAGTGGATGTATGTGTGCACTTTATATGATGTTGTGTTTGTTGCCCGAGAAAGAGGGGTTAACATGAAAAAGGAAGAGAAAGCTTGTTTACGGCAGAGCCGTTGCTGGGTGACTGATGGGTTGATGTAACTGTCGCTATCAGCCTGACTTCAGTACTGAGGCTTTTCTTTCGCGCACTGCGAAAAGAACAACAATGATAATGACAATTGGCAAGCATCTTTTCCCTTCACAGTACCTAGGTAGGCCCAGAGTAAGAGCCTCACTTCAACGTGTGGCAATCATATACAGTAATACAAACTCTATTTTCAAGCAACATCCGGTATGGTGTAGTGGCTAACATTTCGCGCTCTCAACTTCAGCTGAGAGATCAGTACCGCGGAGCCCAGGGTTCGATTCCCTGTACCGGAGTCCTCAATCTTTTGCTGTTCTGGGGTCTTTTCTTGGTTGCCAGATGTGTGCATTCTTTCTCTTTTTGCCCTCGAGCGTGGGTTCTGGGGATCGATGTTATTGTGGTGGTACTGGAGGTGAGAAGTAAATAGAGCGTGACTAAGGGGTATGTACGTAGATATTTAGTTTGGAACGACTTCAGACTTCGAGATAAGAAGACAAGTTATTAAAAAGTATACTAAGTAAGCTCTTATGAGTTCACCTAAGTCCTATTGTAAGTTAGGATCGAGGTCATGAGTTTAGACCAGCTGCCTTACCTACTAATAGGACTTGTACTACCGAAGGAATACGTACAGTCTTATCTGAACGAGCTGTACACCTCACTTATACAGAGCAATGGTAGTTTCATTTATTTGTTATAACTAGGTAACTAAAACTCAAGACAAAGGAGACTACAGCTTAGTAGGTTTGCTCAACAGCTCACACGGTCAACCACCCCCATGCTTCCTCTTCAAATGCCTTTTCAGATGGTCTCGTCTCGCAAAGTCCTGTCCACAATGTCTACACTTAGGCTTACTTCGACTAAGGCCCATCTTGGCTGCCTCATCTGGGTGGTTACTTTGGTAATGCCTCTCCAGATCGCGCTTCCACTGGTGCCCCTTTTCGCAGATGTGACACTTCTCAGGCTTATCTTCCTTTCGCTTTTGTCTTCTTGTATAGATGTTAGTACATAAAATGCAATGGTTCAGATCTAGTCAGGATGGCTTACTTCAAGTCACAAGGTCTGGTGCCAGGTTCCATCTTCGTTCTTCGCCTTCTGGTTGTTGTAGTCGATGCGCTCTTGGCATCTTTCCATGGGTTGGGTACTTTTGACTGTGACAGTCCTGTTGGACTGCTTTGAGTCGTTGGTGAGGAAGAGCTTGTGTAAGTAGTGGAGTAATTGGATTGCTCTGTGGTCGTTATAGACCCAGCAAGAGCAGTAGTGTTAGGATCAGTGGGCATCGTCATAAAGTCCCAGTCCACAGGTAAGATATCGAGATATGTAGTATCTACAGCTGGCAGCTCTTGAGCGTTATGTAAAATTGGGTTGATATGATCGGAGTAAATGTTAAATGAGTTCGTATTAACTGAGTCGACTGCATCTGCAAAGGTTGTTTCCTGGTGTACGTCGGCAAACGCTGCGTCATTCGTATCATATGGAGCATTCCATGACAAGCATTCCAGGTCATCGCTTGCAAAGTCTACAACGAAGTCTTCTTCGCTCATGAAGAGCAGACCATCGTCGGGGAACCGATCGTCCATCGTCTGTCGGGTTGGACGGGGCTTGCCACCAGTGGCTACGCCCAGGAGATAGATGTATGTCAGGAATTCGAGAATAAGAGGTCTTTTGTGAAGAAGATTTCGAAGGAGGAAAGTAACAGGACACCTTTTTACGACATATCCGGGTCCATTAATCGTGTTGGCTGACACTGTAAGTCCACTGCCACATCGAGAAAACAACAAGCCGACATACCCAAGCAAAAAGTGAGAAAAACAATACGCAACAATGAAGCAACTCCTTTTGAGATGGTTCGATCGCGCGCGTTGCTGATACACATTCCGGGCATCTGGCCGGATCTTGAAGATCTACATACGGATGTGTCTTTGCGCAATGACAACAGGGCTATAGGTCCTCAAGATCCGGCCAAAGTTGGTGTGTTAGGGGATACAGCCTGAAAGGTATGTTAGCCTTTCCATTGAAAGCTCGCTGGAAATAACTTGCGTTCGCGCGCGTCCAAGCTCACCACGCATGATAGGTACCAAGTATCACGCGCGGTGAAGTTTGGAGAGTCGCCAGCACCACCAGAAAGACCACGATCTGCCGAACAACGATATTGGCACCCACAACTGTTCTCAGACATAGCAATGTAGCTAGTATGCTATGTCTGATAACAGGCGGAGGTGCCAATGCTGTTGTTCGGCAGAACGTGGTCTTCCTGGTGGCGCTGACATGTGTGATTTATTAGAGGCACACCAGGTGTCGAAAGCACCAAAGTGAATTTGATGAAGAGAAAGGAGAGAGGAAAGACAGAAAGCGAAGAGGCAGGCACTGGGTATTTATGCTGATCAATGGCGAATTTGCAGATGAACCGTGGACGGCCTCTCATTGGCAGGTTTGGAGGCCTTTGCATATATTCGTGAGGGGCAACGTCATATGATGGTCGGCCTCCCAGACTAACATGTCTTCAAATCTCTACTTTTTTGTTACATACGGAGAAATGGAGAAGGGAAATGGACAGAACTTGGATATGATATCTATCTGATACTATATTGCTCTCAGGCCATACTCTTGAGTGCCCAAAACTCTTCATATATCTTGTATAGGACATGCCAACAGCGTGAGCCATCTCCTTTGTAGACTGAATCAGTCTTGTGTCACTGCGAATTCTCTTATTCTTTGGCTCCTTGCTGCCGTAGTTGCCTTCATCTCCGCTCTTGGCCCTGGCCTTGCCTGGCTTTTGTGTCAATGCTCATCAGCTGAGTCAAGAGTACGAGGAGTGGATGAACGAGGCAGAGTCCAACGCCCCGAAGTTGTCCATGATCAATTTCTGGATTGATGATGCCCTGGGACATACACTCGTAGACGTGCTTGGTCATGCTTATGGCTTTGTCGTAGTTGACGTCCCTGCTTACGCCCGTGGCCTGATCGTGATTTCGCGCCTGTAGACCACCCCATCAACATCTACGTTTTGGTAAGTTGGAATCACGTACTTAAAATGCTTCATGTCAGAGCCCGGCATCACAATCATGCACCTGAGCCAGACTATACTCTCGATCGCGTTCGCCTTATCGGCCGATAGCATAGGCTAGTCCACGTTTACGACAGGACTGGGTGTTGATACTCTGGACACCATCCTGACTATGTCATACCAGGGCACGGCGGGAGGATCCCCCAATTCGATTACACATGTTGAACATACCGAGCTGATGGCTTTCGACATGTTCAGGTGTATGCTGACGTTCAGGTCTCCGAGGACTGTCTTGAATCACCTCAAGTCCGAGCACTGTCTTGAATCACCTCAAGTCCGAGCACTGACCGATGTGTACCAGTCGAGTCCAAGATCCATCACAACCTCGATTAGGATCATGCCCTTGTTCACGGCCTTCCGCTAGCTCAGGTACATGAGGAACGAGAAGAAGTTCGATGTCATTAACCTCTATCTGGCAGTGAGCTCGACGGCGTCGATGACTTCGACCATGTTGACTCTGCACGCCTTCTCAATCATGTCGATGAGCGTGTTCAAGTTCAGGATCGTGCATATTCGTGTATTTGCCCGCAATATCGTGGATGCTCATGTTCGGGTACTTGTCTGGGCGGTACTACAAGATCTCAACACCATCGTTGTTCGGGACCATGATATGCCTCCTCACCAGCGCGTCGATAGCAATTAGCCTACCACGCACCCCGCCGTGCTTCGACATGTCGATCCCCTTCTGGTCCATGGCCTTGGTCATCTTGTACATAAGGCCTGTGGATCGCGCGACCGGGGCCATGTTTCTGGGTGCGTACCAGTTTGGGGCTCCTATCCTGACCTTGACCGGCACCGTGCTGTCGGGCCCCTGAGACGGACATGTCCCGAATCACGTAATGAGCATCATAATCTACGATTTGTTGATCGTGGCCTTGTTGGTCAATATGGAGCAACTCTTGCACTGGTGCAGGTAATTGATCATGGTGGTGTAGCTGAACGCGATGTTCTTGGATAGAACTCTAACCGAGACCTTGCTATCGTCCCTGGACGTCAAGAAGCGCTTGGCCTTGAGCTTTTGCTAGTGTCAACCCTCTAACTCGCACTTGAACGGATGCGATTAGGCTTCTTGCTCTTTGTAAGGGTCGTGAACCCCTTCCGCAACACCTGCTTTCCGGCATTGACACTCTTAGGTATTTTCCTAGTTGGCTATGTAGTCGTCGATCTGCTGAAGGAATAATAACACGCCGGACAATACTGCGGAGCTCAAGGACTCGCATTGTACTGCGAAAATGTCAAGCGGTGACCTTGAGGTGTGATTACGGATTGCAGGTACAGTAACTCAATCCAAAGCAGCTTCGGTTTCCCTTTCCTCTGGTGTGTACGCAAAAAGTGAGCACACTGGCCTGACTTGAATTCCAGACGCTTGGCTAAGTTAGCTTGCTTAACAGACATGCCTCGACGTTTGTCTATCAATGCATGCTGTAGGCCTTGCCATGCAACATTGCACTACAGACTGCAAACACCTCAAAACCTGTGTGTTGGAAAACATACAGATATAGCTAACAAGTACAGCACATGTTAGAGTTGATACCTAAACAAATAGCAAAAGTATTGAGGTCAAAGTTAAATATTACAGCCGCAGTAAGCAAGTATTGCTCATCATGGTATAAGTACTTACGAAAAGCAGAATTCACTACTCTTGATTGATTTTTTTTTTCAGGTAATAAAATTACGCAGTCTTTACATTATACGTGCCAATCATAGTGATATTTGGCCCATGAACATGGCGCTGACGCAATATGGAGATAGTAGGGGCTCCACGAACGAAAGCTGATGCGCCTCCTGCGGGCTTCATGTAGAATGAGTTTTTGAAGTGACTCTTGGTGTTTCCCATTCATTTGTTAACAATATTGAACTATATATTGATCCATCACCAAAGAGATGCGCCGGCGACACATGAATGGGTAGTTGCCAAGAAGAACATCGTCGCAAGCCGCCGAGACAACAAGTTGATCATGCATACTGGACTGACCGAACTGTACCAAGAATATAGTCATTTAAGGCAAGATAGCATGTGTGAAGAATATGACATAGATATACTATACTATAGCTCGGACGACTTCCCAATTGTCTCTATATCACGCGCCACTGACTGTCTGCGTTGCCTTCATGCCAAGTGACGATCATTGTAGGGCTCTGCAAAAACACCCTCCGAAAGTTCTTGCGTCTCATAGTTTTCCCTCAAGACCTTTTCCCAATTAAGCAGATCAGTGGTGACGTCAAGGAAGTCATCCCCGCGGCCCATACCAAAGGTCGATAAACGGTCTAGAGTCGAGACTCCGGACACTTCGGACTCATCATAAATCCTTTTCCATTCCCAAGGTTGGTCAAGGGTGAAATCGCACTGGATTAAGGCGCTCCTCTCGCTCACGGGAGCGACTCCTCCAAGTGAGGTTCTGGTGGGAAATGGATATTCGTGGTGGCCGGATGGGGCAATCAGACCTTGGGTGATACAATCCGTCATGTGAGCCGTGAGCCAGGCGATGTAAGGTTTCATAGATGCAGAGAAGACCTCCGTGGCACGATTCAGATCAGGATAGCCACTGACAATAAGGGAATATGAGTCTAAAGGCAACCCTTCTTTCAAGGCCTCCAAGAGATGCATAATAAAGCTCGACAAGGTTCTCCCTATAACTCCAGGTACGATCTGATGCCATTCTGGAGCATCATCCAAGTCCAGAGGGGGGCCTTCGATACAAAATATAAGGCTTCGGATTCGTTTATCATCGCCTCTAGCAAGGATATTCCGCCAAAGGTTTATATGATGCATAACATAAAGCCTCGGATTTTCTAGACAAAAAGGAATCATGCCTATAATATGAGACTCAGGAAAGGCAGCTGTAGGTCGGTCTTCATTAAGAATTAGACTTAATATTAAAAGGCGCTGTTATCGAGAAAGCTGCCTGAGAAATCCGATTGCTTGAGCGGCAGCTGAGAACCAATATTTTCGTTTATATCGATATTTCGAGCCATTATAGCCAGGGAGATCAAAGCCTAGTTAGTACCAGGAATCTGAGCGGTGCCAATACCTAGTCATTTGCATTAGATATACCATTCTTTTGACTTCAGATCGAGTCGGCATGGCCCATGAATTGAATCCCAGATCGAAGAATTCTTCGATTGAATGCGAATCATCCCACCCTGGTAAAATCTCTCCAATGGCCTTGGAGAACTCTGTGGGGTGCTTGTCTGCAAGCTGTCGTAACAGGTATATCCTTGTGCGTTTCAAAGAGACTGCGCTATCGTTTTTTCGATATCGCACAGAGGCGACCCAAACTGTTGTTCTAGCGTCATCTCGAAATGGCTGGGCGTTATAGAAGGCCGACATGTTTCTCACTTCGAGGGGAAGATCTGTACGTCGGTCGTGAATTCTGATGAACTCTCGTACTTCCTCCATCACGATAGGCATGTACTGAGAATACTCAGGAGAGGACTCCTCGTACATATCAGGTGTTAAAAGCCGACCCAGTCGAAGGACCATGCCCTGTAGTAGAAATAGATGGTAATGTGCCATTTGATTAAGTGCGGCGGCTTGTTTTCTCCAATCGGGCCTGTAAATAGTCGAGAAGGTGATTGTGTTGAGAGTGAAAGGGAGATGCTGCGTCTCACGGGCGATGGAGCGGCATGCTAACATCAGCGATATCTGAACTGCCTGGCCGCTGGCCTGGAGCAGCTTATCACCATCTGAGACGTAGCCGCCATCTGCCTTGAAGTAGTAATAATATACTTGGTCCCGTAGCTCCAAAGGAAGGCCTAAAAGGCTTGCCCTTTGCGCAACAGGAGAGGCCACAGTAGACATTGTGGGGTGAATGGTGGCTGCGCTGTGCTATACTGCTGAGTGACTGGGACGATTCGGAGGAGCAAGAGAGCACGACATACGAAGAGAGGTTGAACTGGCTGAATGTGGCTGCGTGAGTCATCAAGCCTTGATAGCTTCAAGTTGAAGAAAGCCGGAGGCATTGTATGTTTTGGCCTGCATTTCCCTGCTCCAGGAAGAAGCTGCTCAATAATTGAGTTGTGGGTCATGTCAAACTGTAATTAAGTTTGCTGTGACATTGTTGGCTCCAGTAGGTTCTGATGGAGCTGTTTCATCTGTTTCCTCTGTAGCTGTAGACACTGTCTCAACTCGAGAAAGATGTAAACGCCCATTTGTTTAGGCTCAGCCTTGCTCCAAAAGGAGACATGCAACCCATCATTGTCCGTGATCCATTTCCATTCGTTGTTTCTCTGTCACCAAGCTGGAGGCTTTGAAGCGTTACATCGCAGGTTTGTAAAATGACCGTGGAGATACTTGCCCACATACCGCAGTTGTCTTGGTTGCCGCCGTCAGTGGATAGTTTGGAGTCGGATTTGCCTCGTCAACATCCACGGCCGCACTAGACTCGCCGCCGTGGGGAGGCCAGGGGCTCATTACTTAGAGATGATAAATTTTTCTCGTCGAAATACTCTGTCGTGCTGACAGCGATTATAGTCAGATGGCTTGCCTGTAGAGAATTTTCTTCAAGTTCCTAGGCTGGAGCTCCGTAGTCTCATGACCCTATCGTCTGTCACAACATTCAATACCAAAACAGGTTCATGTGGCCATAATGTTGGCCGAGGCTCCAAGGCTGCTTTGCACTTCTCATTACAGCCCTCCTCGAGGAAAAGCCAGGTTGTAGTTCTATCGGGCTTTCACCTTTGGGCACACAGGACTGGCCATCGGGTCTGCCGTGTTTAAGTCGACTGTAATAATCGTTGAAAAGCTCTCTATAGTGGAGTAGTTACAGAAAATGGACCTGCACATTTTTACCCTCTGTAAAGGATAAGAATTGCCACCAGGTTGAAGCGAAACGTCATGTGCTGGATAGGAGCCGTCAGCAGACAGACGCAGCAGAGACTCTTTTGAGTTCAGAAGGTTCATAACGCATATTTTCGGCACTCCTTAGGCTTATACTAGAAGCTGTTAAAGGAGATAGTCTTTCTCTTATGCATTTCGGCCTTCGCTTCGATCCACTCGAGTAGCAGGGTCGTCGTTTGCTTGTATATGTGAGTATACCATGACACTGGCCACCTCAAGCTAGGATCAATCTGGGAAGATCAAAAGGCTACATGAGTTGGGAAAACTATCACTCCTGTCCAAGGTGAGGAGTTCATTTAACCCTTGTTTCCCAGACCGTCTGTGGTGTGAATGCACATTACACCCTCGCGACGCATGGGCCTGGCTCATCCTGAAGATAAATTCGTGACGGCAGGTTCGCTCGTTGTCGTTTGGTGCAAACTTTAGCGAGCCAATTAATGGGACTCTCTGGTGCCTCTTTTGCTGATTATACCCTCTGGTGTTTTGGGCTATTCAAGCATGATATTGATGGTCATTGATGCTCTGAAGACCTTGTAGTACGATGTCTGGTAATTGGCCGGGTGGCTAATTTTGCAACTGAGTATTAGTCCAGGGAGTCAATGGGATGGCGAGTATCTCTGAAACCCGGATGACTCCCACGACTCAACGATGCTGCGTGGGAAGGGATTCCAGTCTTCCACTAGACAATGAACCGTCTCTCCATTTCTCACCACGTTGTCAGATGACAATTTTGTGAGTCTCGTTACAGGATTCAACATGTCGTAACGTGTTCAAGGTTGCGGAATACCTCGTCGTGATCCGGCTTGGAGACGCCAATCTTAATGTCGAGTCGTAGCGAGCCTCCTCCACCAAGCACCTCAGAATTGAGGAATGGCTTCGGGAGGCTAGTTAAAAGGTGTCACTAACACCAATTCACTCTTGTATCTAGCATGGAGGACATCTTATATATTTACAGGTGCATCATGCCGTTCAACACACTTGATCAAAAGGTTGATATCGTTCTCACTGACGAGCTCGAGGCAGACTAGTCAAGGTGATATGGCAAGCAGGAGACCGAGCATATGGGTCAATAACCCTGGAGAAATATCTGGGTGTTAGCTACAGCCGAACAGAGTAGTAGTCATATGTGTTCGTGATGTAACGGCTGCCACAGACAGATGGCATGTTCATGAATCTCGTAAGTAATTCAGACACTGTCGCCGGGCCAAAAGGGTCGTGGCGGCCAACGTACTCCTCTCTCTCGAGGAGTCTTTCTTCTCCATGCAGCGATTCAGTGGACTGTCTCGAACGTTGTATTTAGTTATTCGTTTCCCTTTGGTGACTTATACAGCCGCGTCGGGCTTTCTGCATGGTTTGGAAGTTCAGGTCCCATACCTGCAGAGAACTCCTGATTTTAGGGAGAACCAGCCTCGCCATCGTTTTATTGGTTAACCCGTGAACTTTGACCTGCTCTTTCGTATTTGGATGATGTAGAGCAGGTGGAAGCTATACCAAAGCACTATTCCCGTTGTTAAGGAATCCTCGAGCGTGACGGGGGCGTGAGCTGAGCCCCGAGAGCTATTTTTGAGATATTAGCCACCACCATTGGTTTCAATGTTTGATGGTTTGAGCCTACTCTTGGTTGTATTCTGATGCATTAGCATACGAATCCATGGCTATTGTTGCCCGTGGCCCTCTGCCTTCATCTTTCTAAGAAGTCTTCTTAGAGTGTTCGGGGGCAGTATCAGCAACTATCCCGACTATCTCTATTCGCAGTTCAGGCACGGAAGATCGTACTTTTTGTCTTCTCTGAGAATATATTCTGGACTTGAATGGTCACCGAAAATGCTATTCGACTGATCTCACACATCTCTAACCACAGAAAATACTTTTATCGAAACTGCTCAATATCCGGAGAGCTTGTGGCAAGAATGAGCGTCACAAGCAAGCGAGCAAACTGCAGTTTTAGAATCCGTAAGAAGCCAAATTTATGTCATAGATATAAATGTGGTGTTTTATGTATTTGCAGAGTTGAGGCTGCTTTGCGATCCGTGGAGTTCCGGGCTTGAAGGCTTTGACGTCTCGTGACAGTAAGACCACGCAGGAATTCCTGAGATAACGGGGATATGGGCAGGTTGACATGACGAACTGCTATACTGAACTTATCAACTCACCGACTTTTTCTAATAACGACCCACAAGATGGTAGTATTTCCCTTTCGGTGAATCCATACTTTGGTGTCTTGCAGCATTCTGCTCTCTCTTCTCCGGCTTTCCCTTAGGCAGCTGATTTTCTGGGCGCAGACCATGAAGCGATACCTCGACGCTCTTTATCGCTTGACTCATGTTCGCTCAATTCGTGTTCGATCGATTTGGAAGAGCTTCTGTCGTCCCTATCACTCCCCGATCCTGGGTCCGCTTCATTCGAAGCACTCAAAGTCTGTCGCTGATATTTTCTTCTAAATCCATCACCAACATACTGCCAAAAATAGTGCTGTCACCAAGGATGCAAACCTTCTTTCCCGCTGGGATAATACAACGAAGGATTTCTTTGCTGCTATCATGTAATCTCCAGTCTATAGGGTTTGGTAGAAGCAAAGTGAAGGGAGCATTGAGCATGGTATGCAATAGTTGTCGTTGTTGGCTGGACTGTGCCTCGTCTGATGCGAGCAAAAGTATCGGCACTAAGTTGCGGAGATCACTACTAGCTCTTCATTGTCCTCTAGAGCCAACCCCGAGATTCTCAGATGTCCAGTTGATGTACACAAGTTCCAGTATATCGATGCTGCTGGTCAGGCACCGTCCACTCGTCACTTCAAAACATCTCATGCAAGTGCGTTGAGCGCCAATAGTGTAGTCATCAGATTCTGTCCTGAATCCTGGAGAGAGTTTGCATTGAAGCTAGACGTAGTGTTGTACTAGATGTAATTGCGATTATTTGCGCTGGTGAGTCCAAGCGGACATTTCGTCAACTAGTTTGGCGTGTCATGAATAGTAAGACAGTTCCATGACGCTGAGTGGGATGCGTACATCAAGCAAGCTGACAGGACATCCGAAGCGTTAACCTCCCTTGCAATCTGAGACTACAAACAAGCTGTTCGTCCGGGTTTCTTTTAAGCTCGTTGGTAGATCAAGGCATGTTCATCGCACCACCCAAGGCCTGCGGTTCGGGTGCGGAATTCAATGGTGAGCGAGTCGATGGTAAGAGAGCTGTCGACCCTGGCATCAGAGGTAAAGGTACCGTCGTTTCCGTTCTGGCTGGGGCCGGAGCTGGGTGGCGCGCCTTTCACTTAAAGAACATTGAATCCTGTTGCCACCGTAGCTACGATGATCTTGATGTCCTTGTGTCAGTAAGATCCATTTCTATTCGGCCTAGAGACTACTCACCGTCAAATGGTCCTCTGAACTCAGCCATTTCTGAGCCTATCCAGTTGACAACCTTAACAACGATTGGGCCAACGACCACATTAATGTGACCACTATCGACGAGAGACTGGCGACTAGGGTGTATGTACACATATCGGAGCAGCTGAGCAAGACTGTGCTCGCCCAGCTGTCAGACTTGGTGATATTTGTTCGCAAATTGCCGGCGCGGGTGATCTGTTGCCACAATCTTGACACTCATATCGTACCTTCTCCTAATATTTGGCGAAGTGGTCAGAGTGATCATTTCGTTCAGGGTTGGTACGGTTGAAACACCGCCGTCAGATTGACCTTCTATCCAAGGCTGCCTGTAGTAGCTCTCCTCAAGAATGAAGATTCTGGGTTCTTTGGGGACATAGCTTTTGCTCATGTTGCTCCTACTCCTGACATTCTTTGTTATGCAGTTATTGCACTGGCTACATTTAATATGAAGCACATATCAATGCGACACCACAAATGGTGCAAAGAATGTAGAGGGTGCTACACTAACAAATTCAAGGTTCTTCAGAACCAGAAAACGATATGTCCCAGCGTAGACCAAGATTAATGGACAAGCTGATCCTCAAGACGACTCGGAAAGACATGGGCCGCCCCCTCACGGCCCGAATATAATACAAAGAAGTACGGCCAGGGGGGACCGCACTATGATAGTTGAAGAGAAGAAGGAAAGGAGGGAAAAGATGAGAGGAATATCAGGTATGTATACTCAATTCTCGGGATCGGAATAACATTTCATTCCAAGTCCATCATTTCCTAAAGATATGGATGTTGGTGGTCGGGTAGTGGTTAATCTGTGGCATAGTAATTATGGAAGTTGACATTGTCTCCGTCACAACGGGATGGATGTCTACTGTTCCGGAGGAATTGCTAATGCGGTGTCCTTTAAGAGTAGCCAATATGGTGAGCACGATCCGCATGCTGAGCTCGGGCACGACTTCGTACATGACAATCTGCGTTTGCTCATGTTCTAGACACATCACCAATGCGCAACTGCACGCGCACTCAAATCTTGTTCTCCTTGAATACTCCCAGCGCTCACTTGAAGTCCTGGATCATCTCGAGTCAAATTTTGCCCATGATCCAGGAGTCATTCGCTCCTTTCAAAGATAGTGTATGTGATTCTCACCGAGTCTACACGAGTCGTTTGATATAACGATAGTGTCGATTCGAACAAGAAGACCTCAGATCTGAATAGAAAAGTGGCTAGCCACTGTTAACAGTTCCTCGTAGTCTAAATATAAGAGCCTCCTCCTCAATGTGCATGTCCATTCGCCGGGTGTCTCCCTGCCACAGATACCCAACCTCAACTCCCTCGACAGCTGACCAGGCATCACAACATCGCTAGGGATTTAGAACCCAACCATTAGTTTCGCAATGCCGTAATCTTCTACGCCATCGTCTCCTTGTCTCATGCAAGAGTCTCACAACGCTTCCCGCTAATGCCTCGTCATCTTCCGCTATGGCATGCTCTCGCGTCCTTCTCACGGGAAGCAAACGTCACGATACCGGAGCAGAAGCCAAATCATGACATGGTCATCGGTAAGTTGCAGTCCCAATACCCCAGCCTCCTCATCAATGCATCTTCCCGTTCACCGAATGTCCCCCAGGCACAAAATTCCAGCTTCATCCTGCCAAACAATTCTCTTGGGCACGGATACATCATCAGGCGTCCAGACTCGCTGCGTCATTTCTGTACTTGTGTAATACCCCAAGTCCGTTTCCCTCGATTCATGTACCCGGATCAAAATCAATCAATCAACGCTGTTTCACTCGGAGATATCTTCCCCAGAGAGGCTCCCCTCCGCCAAGGTCCCAGGAAGCAAACGCGATCCCGCCTCCACTGCATGTTTTCATGAATATCTCTTCCTCTTCGATGCATACATTTGTTTGGATCGAGTAACCGTACCTATAACTGAGGTAGTCTAATAGGTTATTGTTCGGATACAGGCCGTCTCGACGGAGACAATAGCTCTCACCGACGCCGCATTACAGCTCAGGGCGTTTTGACATATGACTCAACATGCAGCCTGACGTATCGGATCTCGCCCGTTTAAGCTGGTGGCGATATCATAAACAGTCAATCGTTACCGTTAATCAATTCACGGTACGGAAATGCTGTCAGCTTGTGCCCCTTACATGTAAGTCGCCACTATGAGTCTGAGGATTTCACATGTCTCAACTTGGCCAAGAGGCTGAGAGGCGGAGGGTACTGTGCGCATACTGATTGGATCGACAATGCTACCAATAGCTTTACATTGGTGGCTCATTTCATGACTATAGGTTAGGTTGAAGACAAGGCTTTGACCTGTGAGAAGTTCATGAGACGAGGTTTGCGTGTCCATGGATGCATCAACTGAACGAAAGTGTTTGCCCCATGGATCAAGCTCGGTGCTAAGGTTTCAGTGAGTTGGAATGGATCCAATAAAATGTATCTTGTAATTCAACTATGATATTCACTCTTTACGACCGCGTTTCACATCCTCAGAATCCTTGCTCCGTGAGGCTTGGTTGAAGGTAACATTCACATCCAGTCACATGGAAAAGTCAAGTGTGAGGCGAATTAGCTTCATTTCTAACCAAGCCAGGCCATGTATCAGCCTGCCTCATCTCTATCTGCTATGTCTCGTTCAGTCGAGCAACTAAGAATCCAGAGCGAGTGTGGTGTCCCCAACGCCGATGATGATATGTAAGAAAAAGAAAAATACTGAGAGCCATCCCTTCCGATGCCATGCATGTCGCACTCCAAACGACGTACAATGATTCGGCCCTGAGGTCACAAAGACCACACGGCGACAAAGCCAAGAACACACAGTCTATTATGCAAACTTGTCTTTCCACTGTGATCCATATTCCTTCCAGATGCCAGGAGCTAAATGGTAGAAGCAAGCAATAAAAACATCCACACTGCCCATCACGCCGTTCATCCCGCATCCCGAATCGCCTGTCTGCGATCGAGGTAAATTTCGTATTTCGTAAGACATGTTTCGTTTCGTAAGGTGTATGAAACAATAGAACAACAAATATCAATGGCAAGGCTGAGATGATAAATAAAACCCGATATGGTGGAATACATGCGTTAAACGCCGTGAAAGGAAGTCCGAGAGCGATCCACTGAGAGATCGACTCAGCTGTCTAGGCAGCATAGGCCTCGCCGCGGTAGGCTGGGTACTCGCTAAATTGCACATCGCCGTAACTTGAGGTCTTGACCTTTGAGGGGTAGTAGCCTGAGTAGGAGGCATCGCGAGAGGGCATGGAGGGACGCTCAACGATGCGAATACCAGGTTGGCTGGGGTAATACGAGTAAGCCTCCTCAGCAGGGGTGGCGCGTGAGTATGAGTTCTGCAGCGTTGTACGGCCGCCCTCATTAACTCGGTACTGCATCACATGTTCGCCACGCGACTCAGGAGAGCGGTGCTTCTTGCTGCTGCGGTGAGATTTACGCTCCCGTTCGCGTCGATAACGTTCATACTCGTCCTCGTCATCACTCTCAGGGACCTGAGCTTGCATCCTTGTGCGGCCACGGCCACGGAGGTCGGGCTCGGGATACGCGCCACTGAAGGTTTGAGCTCGAGAGATGCCTGGAACGTGGCGACTGTAACCCTCATTGGGCATAGTATTCGTCCGTCTGGGAGGTGATGTGGTAGGAGCGCCAGTAGCAGTGGCTGACTTTTGCATGTGAGGACGAGCGGTAGGAGGAGTAGCCTCGATAGGATCGTCAACAACCTCAGGCTTGTAAGCCTTCTCGCCGGTGGATCCGCGTCTAGGTTTGGCGGATGATCGACGGGCATCGTCATCGTCAGCGGGAGCAGCGAAAGGAGAGCCGACTGGAGGTGGAGTAGGAGCAGGAGGTTGAACCATGTGTCGAGAAGCGTATGTGCCTTTACTTCTGGAGGCCTGAATGTAGTTAAGTGCAGCGTTGGCCTTATCTTGGTATTCCGCGGGAATGGGTGGCGGGTGCATTGAGCTTGTCGTGGGAGGTGCCTCCTCACGGTGTGATGATCGATCACGCTCACGCCGCTCATCGTGCTTCTTGCTGGACTTCTTCTTCTCGGACTTTGATGAGATGGGCTCACCATCCAAGGTCTCGATGTAAGGCTGCTTATGTCGTTTCTTTTCCTCGGTATCTCGCTTGCGAGACTTATCACGGCTCTTCTTCTCAGCACGTCGCGCTTCCTTCTCAGCCTCCTTGTTCTCTTTCTCAGCACGGCGAATTGCTTCATCGGCTCTTCTTCGTCGCTCACGCTCACGCTCCTTCTCGCGGAGCTCTCGGGCATACTCCTTCTCTCGCGCTCGTTCCAAATCTTTCTCCCTCTCCCTCTCTTCGCGCTTTGTAGTCTTATCTTGATAAGACTTTTCCCTTCTCACAGTTCGAACTCCCTCGAAGATATCAGCAGCGCGAGGATGCTCATCCTCGTAAGAACGAGAATATGAGGAGTAACCTCGGACGGGCGATGGCTGTCGGTCCGTCTTGTATGTGCGGTCATTAGTTCGAATTTCGTATTTATATGTTGTGGATGTAGGTGTAGGTCGACTTGATGAGGGGCTCGCGGTGGCTGAAGCAGAAGGGCGGCTTGATGCGCTCGCAGCAGCCTTTGCCCGCATCTGCTCGCGGAGTTCTGCTAACCGGGCCTGATCATCATAGCGTTTTCGCGCCTTTTCGTCGGCCAATAATTCGTAGGCGGTTTGAACCCTTTGAAACTCGTCTTGCTTCTGGGCCTTTAATGTTGGGTCTTGAACCTTATCAGGATGGCACTTGAGAACGAGCTTCCGGTGTGCAGATCGAATCTCGGACAGTTGCGCATCTTTGGCAACACCCAAGATTTCGTAAGGGTCAGGAGTTGATGTAGACATGTTGGGCGAATTGCTTTCGACTACCGGTTGGGCTGAGGTCGAGTATATAGGTTAACAAATGGTAATCGTGAGGCTGTCTATTGCATCGATCCGAAGGTCGTCGGAAGGGCGAGGCTTTGGCGGATCTTGATGAGGCTGTCAAGGGGTAAGGCTGGGCTAGGTGGCTGTATGTATATTAGGCCAAGTTGGGTATTCTCCGGATTGGTGTTGTTGTCCAGCGATAGAAGGCGGTTGCAGAAAAGGTGGTCTGGGCTTTGGGGGGCGGTGTTGGTGTATTTGTGAGTCTCGTCGCCAGAGCAAGGTGAGTGGGTGCTCAGATTTGCAGGGTACCGTAGAACCAGGCAGAAACTTGTACTCTATACTTGCAAGTGCAATACTGGATCAAGCGAATGACCAGAGTTGGCAGGCGAGGGGTAAAAAGAAAATGAAGAATTTATTTACGTGAGCAGCCGGCTGCTGAACACGAGAGAAAGTGACGATGTGAATAATTTGGTGGTGTTGTTTGGTTGTTCACGTCCACAGTGGAACAGAGGAACAATGCGGGAGAAGGAGACCAGCAGTCGTTGGGGTATTGACTATTGAAGAACAAGAGCCAGACTACCAGATGAGGTCACGGGCAAAGCGTGGCTAGCGACAGGGGAGAGTGATTCGTTGGTACAAGGGTCGATAGTGAGAGGACGGCGGACAGAGAGACTAGAGTCGACGATCAGACGCCAGGTAGTAGGGGGTCCACGACTGGCTTGCTGGAGGGTCGCCTTTGGCTTTTGGGGGTGCCGGTCAGAGCGGTCCTGAGCTGCTGCTAGTGGTCGCTGCTGCTAGTGGTCGCTGCTGGTCCAAGGTGGTCCCCTGAGGGGTGCTGTAGAGTGTAGAGTGTAAGCGGCCGTAGATGTGTAGACAGGTACTTGTTGGTCCCTCTTTGAGATGGAGTCGGTCCCGTCCCGTCGTGGTCTGGTCTCGCTGTGGTGGAGTCTGTGAGTCGTGACTTGGTTATGGGACTCGAAGAGTCACTTGGTCTGATGAATTTGACCGAAATACTCTGAACAACTTGGTTTTGAAAAAGAGTCAATCAGGCGAGTTGGAGTCTACTAATCAAGACAAATGGATTGACTCGCGAGGCGTGTATTTGTAACGAGGTGGTTGGGTGTTTTCTAAGCTGTAACTGGAAGTACCTTCTCTGTGCCAAGAACTTCCTGCCTGAGGTTCCTGTTTGAGCAAAGTGAAAAAGATACGTATCTCTCGTGGTGGAGTGAGCAGAATCAGTTTGCGATGAGATTGGATAACTATTGGGTGAGGGGATTCCGTCCCTTGCTCCAAAAGGCAAAAGAATCAGGAACGTGGCGAGTTGATTTTACTTTAATTGTGATTCAAAAGCCCGTAAAGAGACTTGAAAGAGACTTCAGGAGTTTAAAACTCGCCCCCTTAGCCCCCTTTCGAGAACGCGGCGATGGCGATTTATCATGAGCTGACTAGCTGCTCCAAGTGAACTGACACGCCGGAGCGAGATGCTTGGTAAGGGATTTCTCTCTGCAATGCGGCCTCGGGCGAATAGCGTAGCGTAGCAGCGATGGAGAATCCTGCTAGAAAAGCCGGCAATGGAAGGACATCGAATGCCTTCCAGCCAAGAGCAGACGGGAATTGCTTGTAGCCCGCACTTATACCGGGTTAGTGAGAGGTCCGCCGGCCGTTAGTGGTCAATATTACGGCCTCCTAGGGCCCCTTTGCACTGAAATGGCTCGCTGGCAGGCCTGATTCAATGACAAGTGGGCTTGTGGCGCGGGTTGCAAGAGGTACGCGGTCTTACGAGTCGAGAACACGTCGAGGTACATGCGTCTCAGTGGCGAGGTCCACAGAGCTAAGTGTACCGGGTATGGTGAGTCAGGTTATCGCTCATGTACCGCGTCACTGTTTCGCTGCGCGAAATGGCTGAGCAATCGGCCGCGGAGCGCGATGATTCAGTGTGAGCCGAAGAACGAATTAACGGATTGTTGAGCATGATTATGATGATCATCATCTTTTCAAGAATGCAGGGTCAGATTCGGTGTCGGATTTTAGATCAATCAATTACTGAATTCGAATAATCTCCATGTCCGAAAGAATCTCTCCGTAATTCCCCCTTGAATAATCAATCAGTCTTAGTAGAAGGCGATTCCGTAGTGGTGTACGAAAATTCGGTACCTGGTTTTTCGGTTGCACAAATCTTACAATCAAGGTACCTCTTTAATCGAAGTGGCTGGTAGTGGCGAGTAAGACCCTTCAATTGTGTCTTTCTCTTCGGGTCCATCGTGAATCTACTACCTCGGACCCCGCGGTAGCTGATGAAAGCTGATGAATTGCTTGTACGAACGTCGTAAGAATGAGCCACAATGTTCATGTATGATGAGGTGAGGCATCCGATGCTCCGGGTCTCACCAGATCATCCATCCATCGTCAATTCAGGGTCCGGGTGGAGATGTCACAACAAAGTTGGCTCGTTCATTGATCAATCCGACGACTCCGTAAACTTTCTTTGTCTGTAAGTATCAGCCCAGGAACATCCTGACAATACAGTCGGCCCAGCAAAAGCAACATCGGTTCCCATGATACGCCTCAGGCGTTCATCAACCCCCGTGATGAAACGGGTCCTCTAACTGCAGACGACGGACGGTCATCACGGAGCCCGATCGGCAGCTGAAAGATGCCCAGCGGGAGGGGAACGGCAGCGGGAGGGAGCGGGACGAAGCCAGAGGCGGTGAGGCTGATGACTGGCGTGTCGTCTCTAATTTAGCAACCAAAAGCTGTATCTACGCCAGCTGAATAGCTTACACGAGGCGGTGCTGAGCGAGAATGATGATTTCTGTTTCAGCACTTGAAGCGAGGCTGATATCTAGTGATTGAAAATTGTTACCATGAGGCTAAGCAGAGTAGAGAAGGATGGACCGATGCTAGGGCAAACTCGACCCCAAAATGAAGTGAAGCTACTGTATGTATTGGAGCCTCTCTCAGATTGGACGACCAAAGTGCAAACATACATACATAGCCCAAACAACGACATATCACTTTTCAACAGACGATAAGCTCTCTCACCTCATCCCATTGGATCACCAAATCTATGGGCTGACTGGCTTGCTCCTCGTTGGGCTGAACACCGCTGAGGCCATCTGGGCATGAATTGCAAGACAGCATCATGCCTGCACCGAGAACCATGGCATGAAGTGCAAATGATGCCTCCCACCACGAGAACAAAAAATTTAGATCGTCGATCAATTACTCGGTGTGTACAGCTCCAGGGATCGACGTCTTGAGCTCTCAACAGCTCTGGAGCTAAGAACAAGCCAAGCTCCCTAGCTGTGCCCTGGTGATATTCGGAGAATACATGCGGTCAATTGCTTCAAGAAACTTGCATGTAATCACTATAGCGACAGCATCCCATGAGCTTTTTAGTTTGATGCTCAGCTCGCTTGATCAAGCGATGCAGCTAGAAGCTCCAGCAAGGTACGGAGACTGTCTCCACGATGGGTTTGCAATTCTGGTAGCGCGCGTTCCTATTCATCAATCTAGTGCAATAGGCGACCTGCTGCAGCAGATATCCCTGGATAGAGACCCCTTGTGGTGCCGGATAGTGATAGTGGGCGCAGGCCATGGCATCACGAGGCCTGCATTTCCAAGTTGCACGACGTTGTTAGAGTCTCGCTTCACCCCCTGCAGTCCGCTCGCTGTGGATACAGAAGCTCGTTGCTATGGCTTTTTGGTCAATGTCCTGGAGACTCATGATAGTAAACAATAAGAGTCAGAGAATGAGATATTCGGTGAAGGATTGAGAAAAGTTGATAGAGATGCCTCCACAGTTAACAAGATACCCCCACGATGAGCATACCACGGGTGAAGGACATGTGGAGTGATAGCTTCATGAGCAGTATCATGATGCGGATGCTACACCAGCCAGACACACCAGCATTCCTGCAGAAGGCTTCTCCATGGTCTCCTCATCCGATAGGAGATGGACCTGCAGAGAGGTAGTGGGCACAAGCTGACAAAGACCAATTAACCACAGAGAAAATGTCCAAAGATGGTGGTGAGGGGCATTCTGTTTCTCTGCATGACACCATTCAAGAGAAGACTCGAGTCCTACGGTACTGCAGAATCCATCACATCCCGCCTATTTTTTTCCCACTCATAAGCGCCTGTGTGACGAGCTGTGATGAGTGAACGAACCACAAATCACCTTGTTTCCACTACAAAAGTTAATGATGTTCTCTCCATTCCCGATGAACGATCAAGCAGTCAGATGCTCCCCCAGATCAGAGACTCGTGGTCATCAGCGTCATGGCCCAGAAGCCAGGAAGCCAGCCGTTGGGCTGAACAAGGACTGAAAAGAAGGCCTGATGTCTAGTACATGATTGGACAGTTCTCCCCCATCTCGGGAGAGGGCGGGGCCGCCAACGGGCTCTGCATCTGATCACATCTCTGTGCTATGTCGACCAATCAAGATAAGCATCTCTGTCTTTGAATGAGGGCTTTTTCCCAAATGGACTGTTCAGCTCTAGGCTAAATCACACATTCCTCCATATGTCAGTAAGATCAGGATCAGCTCAGCACGCGTAATGCTCTCCAGGTCTCCGTATCTGGCCAGGTTACAGCCGGGCATCTGAACAAACTGAAGACCAGCCTGGGGAAAGACAAAGCCAACCAACGGCCACCGCCAGAACGAGCGAAATTCAGGGAAGATCATCGACAGTTTTGTCCAGGGGGTTGCTTCCCAACTGAGTAAGGAGCGTGGAGGGTGGACGTCTCTGATAGGTATAGCAGACGGCAACGATTGATAGAGGACCCTCCTCACGAGAGCTATCTAGCCGTCTCGAGGCAAGGCCGGTGCTTGAATCTGATCGCAGCATGTGGCTTTTGGGGATCACAGGCCTGGGCTTCTAGGCTCATCCCTGGTGAGAAGCGCCAAAGTACATCTTTGCTGCTGCTTACTGCGGAGAGCCACAAGCTGGGTGAGAGATGAAACGTGAGTGGCAGCAAGGTTCTAGAAGAGTTTCTGCCTCTGAAGCTTCAGACAATACAAACACTGAATTCCTGTTCCACGACAGTCATCGCGAGACACGCCGTCGTTCTCGTCTCTCAAGCACAATGACATACAAGACGTACCACGATCATACGGTTGACGTTAGGGCCAGCAAGCCCAAGAGTGTGGCCCGGCACGAGTTCCTTGACGTTGTTCGGTAGCTTGCGATGGAGGGCAAGGCACCACGTGGGTGTGCTCTTTACCAGACGTCGAAATTCTTGGATCCGGCTTTTTTTGTTGTGTCAAGATCAGGTTTCCAGGTTTTGAGGAGACAAAGCTGGAACATTGACGATATCCACCATGTGAGCCCAAGAAATGTTCTATAGCTACCTATTTGTGCATTGTAAACTTGATCCATCTGGCACCGACTCTACAGCTCGATCGATATTCGATACCCTCTGGCGATCCCGCGATTGGCGATGTCATGACCCCTCGCACGCGTCTAGTTAATGACCTCCCAAACTCCAGGGAACATCCTGCCTGCACCCGCGTCGGTCAAATGCCTCAAGGGCCTGTACCTGGAAAGATGATCGTCTGCCATGTTTTAAATTCTTTTGCTTCTTCCCGAGCGGTAAACGCGGGGTTGAACTACCGTACCTGATCTAGCTCCTGTACATTCATCAGGCTTCAGGCTCAAAAGAGACAAGAATGCTTTGGCTTCGCCGCTCCCAAGATAGAAAAAACACGGGGCTCCCAAGCCACGCTATTGGGCTGAGGGTATCACGACAAAGACTGGCGGTGAGCAGGAATGAAATCTGAGGATATGGAGCCCCTCTTGGCGGAGCCATGTTAGCTCCCCGCAGCATCAGGCTCAATTGGTTTGTTTGTTTGGATTGGATCCCTCTTTTGATTCTGTAACTCGGACGACCATGAATGAGCAGGGAGAGGTTTTGGTTCATGTCAATGCTATAGGCACGTGGAGGATCATCATCGGATTGGTCCTGTTTCATGTCGCAAGGGATGAGATTTCTTTGTCTCCTTGGCGTCTCAATGGGAGGGGAATGGCTTCACCGTAAGATCGGGTAGATGCCAGCTATAGCATTGGTGGGAAAGGGATATGACTGGCTCATGCGACTGATCATCCCCTAATGCTGGGGACTTGCTCCTTGAAGTCTGAGAGTTGATCGTGACCTTCAGCTCAAGTCTAGGGTAGCCATCTAAACACGAGTCACTACATGCCCAAGACATGACGCGACATTGTGGTACATTGATGAGAACAAAGTTTCAATTCAATTGAGAACTCGATTGGCTCTCACTCCTCTCCTCCAACGTCCATTGGGACCACGTTCATGTACTACGACTGCATTACAGTCCATCCGTTGGATCCGTCTACGACTCCAAGCTACCCGATGTTGGTTCACGACGAATACCACCACATCGATCAACTGCATCCCGATCCAGCATAATGCAGATGGTGCGTCACAGCGTAGCCAACATATCAGTAGCCCACAATCGTCTGTAAACTTATCAAGAAAGCTCTCGCATCGTCTTTCTTTGAGGCCATCTCTCTTTTCCCAACGTGGTTCGTTGGGCACCAACACGAGCCTGAGTCTAGGGTAAGCCGAGAGCGAATCACTGGGCTTCGATATGGCCCTCGTCCCTCCAGACGGGGAGATCCAAGTCTACTACGATGGGTTTGTGGAACTGTTTACCTCCTATGTGGGGATATCGACTCTTCATAATCGCTGCGTTCACCACACATGTCTCTCGTCGACCCATCCTCCCCACGAGAGCTGCCTGGTCGCTCCGTGGTGAGGCGGGATCCCCTCCCAATCCGATAGTGCCATGAGAGGCGTGTATATCAACTGGGCCAGATCCGAAGGTGTATGGGGAGCTCTCTGCTGAGTCAACGAAATGAGGGACGTCCGTTACGTCAGGCTCTCTTATACTTGATCCATATCGACCTGGATGGGAGCCATCGTTAGCAAGAGACGGGGCCTTCTTCCCGGTCAGATCTATGAGACAGGTTTTGTTATTGCCTTCGCCAGGGTCGTGCCATCGCACGACACTCTCTTCTTGATAGGCGACATTTCGACAACTGAGATCCCACCTCACTCTCTCAGCACCTCTTCCGTCATGGATGTGGCCACAGACAGCAAGCTGTGGTCTTACTCGCCAAAGCGCCTGTCGAAGAGCTTCACAGCCAGTAGCACGACGCTCATCCGTCTCATCGCAATGCGTCCTCGCAGGCGTGTGCGTTACCACAATGTCTGCGTCAAGAGGTATGGACTGCCAAAGCGACGTCAGATCTGACCAATTGCTGTGGTTTTGAGGAGCATCATAGTAAAACGCCCATAGCCCAAAACGTGGAGAGTAAGGCGATCCAAAGACCCTGAATTGCGTACGCGGCCCTGAAGAAGATTTGAGGCGGATAGTGGCTGATTCATGAGAGAGGTAAGTTATAGAAGGCGAAGACGTGAACAGTCGCAGACACTCGTCATGAGACTGCGGATTCTTGTTGTGAAAGTAGAGACCATGCTCAGCGTAGAACTTTGGGTCTAGAGTGAGGTCATGGTTTCCTGATAGTCACAGTCAGAGGCTGCTACACTGTCCCATGAGGAGGCATACCAGCGATGACGATTTTGGCCTCAAAGTCCTGCTTCTCCAACCAAGCAACTGTCTTGGCAAGCTGAAAAGAGATCAGCCTCGGTGCTTTGCATGACCGCCAGGAGCATATGGGCCAGAACTACAGACCTCTGCGTGACTCCCTTGGTTGGTCAAATCTCCAGCGTGGATGAGAACATCACCCTTGGGGAGCTTGACCTGGCAATTGTGGGTATCTGAGATACACACAATTCTGGTCCTTCTCCTCATGATAGCTGTCATGGCGTCGACGGAAATGGAAATCGTTTACTCCAACGTCGAACTGAACCCAAGGATTTGGTTGACTTTGTCTAAACTCAGGAGCCGAAAGTGTAAATGCTAGCGTTTGTGAGTTGTGAGGAATGAGTTTTGATGGAGGCTTCCAGCCATGCGATTACGGCGTTGTCTAAGACAATTCTTGGTCCCCTCGGAAAATGGAAGACAAGCTTATGTCAAGTGATTGAGATTTCAATTGCAAGGGAGATTAGTGCAGCTCCGAGACGGGAGTGTCCGTCCAAAGCACGTTTTGAAGTTTCTTTGTCGTTCCTGAGTTCGATTGAGGTTCAACGTCTCGCTTGTGCCCGGGAATGCGAGGATGATGTGCAGGCTGCAGTGCAGATGGTGGATCAATGAATGGAGGCCTTCTCAGTCAACACCAAATCAAGGCTGAAGAGGATTGTCGAGGTGGATAACTGTCAACGTCAAAGCACAGACAACGCCGCAGGAATCAACAAGGGATGATGGTTCGGCGTATGAGCCAGCAAGGAAAAAGAATGCTACGTAATTTTAATAGTGACGGAGGCTGCGATAATGAACCGAGATGTTGGAGAAACAAGTGCCGTTGAGTTCTGTGGGACCGTCTCAAAAGCAGGGTACAGTGCACAAACAGTGTCCCGCTAATGAGCGCTAGAAGCACTAAAAGGACCCTAAATGGCAACCTCTTCACCTTGTGGCGGCCAACTTCTTCCCGTCTCGTCTGCCTACCTACCTAGGTAGGCATTGCTTGTCATTTTCTTGCTTTTATTCTTTGTTCTCCCGCAATGACTTCATCTTTGGGGATTGGACGGAGATTGTGACGTTTGACAGTCATTGTTGTTTTCGTTGCTTTCTTCCCCCCTTGTACTTAATGAGAAACTTAAAGCCTTCACAGGGCATTGATTCGTAGGTGCTAATACCTCCCCTGTCAATTCATCGACAGGGCCAGCTGACAACGGTCCATTCCCAGCGCAACGGGCCAGGCTTTTGGAGGGAAGCTAATCTCGGTATCAACTCATTGAGTTAGGAGAGGCCGATTTCTTCCCATATCAGATAAATTATAATAACATGAGGGCACGATGATTTGTTGCGAGCATGTATCCGTGCCTATTCCCAACGATGAGTTTCGTTTCTAGTGCATGATGCGTGACCAAGCAACTCCTTGCTTCACAGGTGAGGAAAAAGCAACAAAAGACTCGGCCTCATCAAATGAGCCCCTGTTAGTGGCTTCTTGAACCCTGGCGCGGCTTATTCTCATCAGAGGAAACGCTGATTTATTCCCCTTGCACTCGCGAGCTTCTCCCTTTTGTCCATTGAGCAATCAGAATGAAACAACCGGCGGCGGCAACTAAGGGGACCGGGCTTACCGCAGACTTTATGATGGCCTGGGGGTCTTCTACAATTGAACGGATGCTTTTATCTGAGCTTTTCTTTTGTCAATGCTATGGATATCAGTGGATGGACGGTCTGTGTTGATTGTACATGAAGCATGCGTGGCGTAATCATGTCTCCTTGCTCGTATTGGAGAACGGCCCTAGACTTGTGTGCACCTCTCCAAGTCACCTACAAACAAGCTCTAGCCTGCCTCGTAAGAAATGTCTCTCCATCATTCAGACTCATATCCCGTCTGAAGCCACATGAGCTTTGCTTCTCCATATCCTTGTCAAATCACAACTGTATTTCCGTCAAAGCCCACCTTGGGGGGTAAGAAAACTCAGGTTTGAATATAGGACATCAAAAATAAGCTCAGCAAAAGATAATCTAAACTTATGCTAACTTACCTAAGTCTTTTTGTCATGTAGGATGGATGTTGTCTTTCCTCCCCTCGGCCCACTAGAGCTCGCTGATTCCGTACAGGGGGGCTTACAGGGGGATCTAGCCCGGCTGAGGGGCCGTGCAGGCGTAGGCGTAGGCTTCATTCAGGTGCTGCCCACCAACACAGTGTCAATTTTAATCTGCCAGCCTAACCAACCAGCCCCCCTCATGGAAATCTCCCATGGATCATCTTTCTTTGTCTTCTTGTTCTACCCTCTCTTCTCTGCACAGCTCTCTCGGAGCCCGACGCGCCTTCATCGTCCCAGCCATGATATCTCTGTGACGACGATATCTTGATTGTTGGCTGACCAAAAGTCTATTTCGTTATTCCATCCGCCAAAAGTCATCTTATCGACTTCTCTTCGCCATCTAACCGCCCCTTTTATCACCGGTTCCTTCGTTAATTATCCCGACCCGCATACGCACCGCCGCTTGCGTCTATGAACAATACCTCTCCTTTAATCGATAGTTGCTACTCCGAATTCCGGTAGCATTGACAACGGTATCATTCCACGTTCGATCATCAACTTCTTAGAAGAAACGCCGTTCGCTTGCCGCCCTCCACGCATCCTCAAATCTCTTGTTTCTAGAGGTCGCGGGCGCCATCAATATGGCCACAATGGCACCCGCACCGACCTCAACCGAGAACATCACTCCGCCGCGCAGCAGTCATGGTCATTCAGACTCGTGGGGATACAACGTGCCCCAGAAGGAGGTACGAAGCGTGGGAGTTGCCACATGACGGCTGCTACCCCAACTTTTGTCAGGGCGAGATTGCTGATGATTTGCCAGGATTTTGATAATGATATGAATGCTGGCACGAACCATGACTACCCTCAAAAGAGCCATTTTACTACCCAAAATGGTAACTCGAACTCTTACCACTCGGGCATGGACCGAGTTGGCCGAAAAGTGAACTCGCACGATAACCTTTCGAGTGCCAAACTTCACAACTCCGTTGACGGAGCCGGATCGCGCTACATTAGTGAATCCAAAACTAGCCCAGCTTTGAACGGCAACTCGTGGGCACAAACCTTTGGCCCCCAGACGGAAGACGAATATAGCCGTAATGCGGTACCTATCGACCGAGAAGTAGTAGTAGTTGACGAAGGTTCCAAGTGGATTCACCGCGACAAGCTGGCAAGGATAGAGAGTGAAGAGCTTCAGGCTGCGGGCATATTTGTTCCGAGAACCCGCAACCACAGCAAGCAGCGACGAGACCGGAGCCGTAGCGCTATGCGCCGTGGTACTGACGCGTCGGAAAATGGCCCTAGATCCCGAAAGAACTCGACAGCTGTCGAAGGACGAAACCCCGAGATCGCAGGCGAATCGTGGGATTTACGTACCCCAGAAGAGATTGCGGAGGAAGAAAGCAATGCCTACTTCACTTCAAACAGCCACAAAGGAGGCTCTCGCATTCCTGTTGCCAAGGTTAGTCCAGCGCCCATATCTGTTGATCGTTTCGAGCGAGCATCGAGGAAGACGAGCGAGAGCCCCGACGATGAACGGAATTTGACAAATGAAAAGACCCGACCTGGAAGCGCGCACATGATGAAGGGATTCGACTCCATGTCGGTCAATAGCAACCACAACAATAGCTTACCCGCGCCGAAACGAACCGCCACCGATACTTCGCCCAAGAAGGCCACGACTGGCCCAAGAAAGACGTCTGGGCCCTCTAAGACAGGCACGGCAGCGACGGGACGACCAAAGACGAGATCTGGCTCTATTGGAAACAGTATCTCAACCCGACCTTCGACCCGATCTGGGGAATTGTCACCAGGAAACAAGGCGCCTGAAGGCGATCCTCCGTGGATGATCAACTCGTACAAGCCCGATCCTCGACTTCCTCCTGATCAGCAACTCCTACCAACTGTAGCCCGACGCCTACAACAGGAGAAGTGGGAGAAGGAAGGAAAGTTTGGAGATGTCTACGACAAAGATTTCCGACCGCTGAACGATAATGAGTTCGGCAAACCGGATCAAGTCGACCAGGCAGAGAAGTCCGAGGAGACCGACGAGAAACAACGAGAATCATCACCACCAGAAGGCGAGTGGCCGCTCAAGCTGGAGCCTACAAAGAGCCCAACTCAACGCGCTGGTGGATATTCTACTATGCCCAAGATCTCCGACAAGCCGCAGAACAGCCCACTTCCAAGCCCAAGAACACCTCTTTCGCCCAATGCACCCAACGCACCTCAAGCGACAGCACAAGAACAATCGAAGCCGGAACCATCTACTGAACGACCAGTACAGCAACACCCACAACAGTCACAACCTGCGGAGGACGACAGCAAGGGAGGCTGCGGATGCTGTGTGGTCATGTGAAGACTTAGTCTTAACCCAGCCTGCCCATGGCCTACGGAACCACGATATCGAGGATACCCATTCCCTTCCCTACGTGTCTGACAACACTTACGACGTAACGAATTTCCTTTACAATCTGCTTGCATTCAGCCATTGTGTTAAATCGTATCATACCAACTCAGCCTGCTATCTCTTTAGCGACGCAACTGCCATTCCCTTTGTCACAACTTTAGCGATCCGTTCCACCCCATCCGGACCAAAGATAGCGAAGCGACCTTGTCACCGAGACACCACTTCACTCGCGGAGAGGACCAGCATTCACCGACCTGACAGGCTCAAGCGGTAGGCTGTCTGAGATGTGGTGATGTGAGTCTTTCCCGGAGTCCTTCATTATTTGTATTTAATTATCGGCGTTTGAGCTTCTTGTTTTGCGTTTTGATAGTTGAGTGGTTTTGTCGTTAAAATGGTACTTCTTGTTATATTCTTGCTACAGGAGGAGGGGACATGAACTGGAGTGGGATGATAGAATTGATGGGTCAAGCTCGTGGTGGGAATCGCTCAGAGTCTGGGCGATGCTGGTGTGAGTTAGTTCTAGCGACTGGAACCTGCTCAGTTATCTTGTTATTGGAGATTTTGGAGAGCGAAGTTGAGTGAAACAATAACAAGATGTTGAATTATTCGATGCCGTGCCGTGTTTGTGAATGACCTCAGGCTCTTATTTTCTCTTTGAGCCTTCAGAAGTATGGGCCAAGAAACCTTGAACGAATTTTGTGTCTGGCATGAAGATTGAGAATCTCCAGCTGAATATTACATCTCGAAACAAGCTATTCCAAGGAGACATCACCCCAATATCACCAAGTTACCCCTCAGCTCTGAAGCTTTTGTCGGAAAACCTGGTCTCAAAAACGCCCACAACGTCATCATTACCCTTTGGCTGTACGTGTTTCAATCGGGAGATCGGCACATTAGATTTCGCGTGAATTCATGCAGTTCTCATTATTAGAACGAAGAATTATCAGGGAATTGCGTACGGATAACGGCATTTCAGAAACGGGTAATTCGGATCTGATGCGATGCGGTAATGCCCGCGTGTGGAGTTTGGCTTGTTAGTTTGCATCATCGAGATGCTGACGTAGAGCGAGTTAGATCTGGGCTTGGGTAGACTATGGGGCGTTTATATATAGATCGGGAGATCTCCTGGGACCTTTCTTGGTATCTGGAATTCATTAACGTATTTACAATTGCTTCAGTGTAAGATATCGCCAGTGACAATGGTTCATCAGCACGGAGATCATCACAAAATCCCCGCCAAGCACCGGATTCACAAGTAAGACTTGCACTCTCAACTACGACCTCACTAACACTCACAGACCCGGAGCATGGCTTCCCGCCGACCATCGCGTGCACAGAGAGTACATGCACCGCGTCACAAAGCACGCCGATGAGAACCCCAAAGAGCTCATGCCCGTTCTACAAGAGTTCAAGGACTTTATTGAGAAGACGCCCCGCGTGTACATGTACTTCATCCAGATGTTTGAGGAGATCCCCCAGAAACACCCGTACCAGAATGACCCTACTGGAACACCCCAGTTGAGAGACTACGAGCATATGCTGCAGGTGCTCAATCACATTTTCAGTACGGCGCCAGAGTGGACGGATGCGGCGGAGAGTGTGGGCATGGTAGGCGTGCCGCTTTGTGCCATCTTTGACTATCCTATGGGAACGCCTAGGTGAGAATTATGAGACATGAGATTGAAGAGTGATTGCTGATGAGTAAGATAGTGGCTATGCGGCGTTTTTGGATCCTGATGTGAATCGGATGCTGAAGAAGGTTCTCAACCACTGGGGCAAGTTCCTCTTGGTATGTGATCCATATGAGTTATAAGAGAGTTATAAGAGAGTTATACTGACAACAGATAGACACCTGAGTCTGCTAAGGTTCTTGGAGATCACAAGCAAGGCTGGTTTGGCCCAGTAGGCCTCAACGACCTCGTCGAGGTCGCCAACAAACCCAACAAAACGAACTTCAAGTTTGAGGAGGTTTTTGAGTGTGATCCGTCAGCCAAATACTACGGCTTCAAGTCCTGGGATGGTAAGCCAAATGCTTCATCGCCATGAACAATAGCTCACAATTGGTATAGACTTTTTCACCCGCAAGGTTCGTGACAGCGCTCGCCCTGTGGCTTCACCAGATGATGATCTCGTCATCGCCAACTGCTGCGAATCACGCGTCTACAACATCGAACGCGACGTGAAACTCCGCGATCGCTTCTTTGCCAAGGGACAACCTTACTCTATCCTCGATATGCTGGCCCATGATCCCCTCGCTGAAAAATTCGCTGGCGGAACGATTTACCAAGCCTTCCTGTCCGCCCTCTCCTATCACCGATGGCACACTCCCGTCTCTGGTAAGGTCGTACGTGCCTTTGTCCAAGACGGCATGTATTTCAGCGAGCCTCTATTTGAAGGTGTAGGTGAACCTGGATCCACGGAGATATCGTCAGCGGGATTATCGCAGAGTCAGGGATATTTGAGTGCGTTGGCAACGAGGGCAATTATTCTGATTGAGGCTGATGAGCCGGCGATCGGACTCATTGCGTTCGTTGGCATTGGTATGGATGAGGTTAGTACATGTGAGATTACTGTTAAAGAGGGACAGCACGTCAAGAAGGGACAGGAGACGGGTATGTTCCATTTTGGAGGCTCGACACATTGTGTTATCTTCCGCAAGGGCGTCAAGGTCGAGGGATTTCCCGAGGTTGGAAGGGAGGAGAATGTGCCAGTTCGAAGCCAGCTAGCTGTCGTGAAGAAATAAGACTGCTGCAAGTAATTCGGAACATAGTCAAAACACAATGTATTACGCTTCATTTACGCCGTCGTTATTTATTTCTTTGCATCTTCCTTCATACCAGCCTGAACCCAAGCCCTGGACGCATTGGCCTTAGCCTCGAGTTCCTCCTCACTCAGCTTGGCCACCTCAAATGCCGTGTGGCGTGTAGGAACATGACGACCAGCCTCGAAACCAGGACGCTCGAGGAGCTTGTAGAGCCACTTCTCGAGGTTGGGGAACTCGGAGAGATCAACACCAGCCCATTCTGTTGGGGATTAGGAAACGATGGTGGTGATGCAGGGAAAGAGGGTGGCTTACTTGCGCTGGAGACCCAGCCCCAGATGGAAATGTCGGCGATGGTCACTTTGTCGCCGACAATGTAGCCGGATGATGTCTGGGCAAGATGAGTGTCGAGAGTGCGGTAGAGACGACGAGTCTCATTGGTGTAGCGGTTGATGCCGTACTCAATCTTCTCAGGAGCGTAGCCTGCAAATCTCAGTATAGGACCATGAATTATATAAGTGGGAACATACGCTTGAAGTGGTTGGCTTGACCCTGCATGGGACCGAGGCCACCCATCTGCCACATGAGCTGCGAACTGTTAGCAATGATCTGACTGTACGAGTGCTAAAACTGACCCAGCTGGTCATCTCCCAATGCTCAGCAGATCCATGAGGGAATGAAAGCTTGTGATCCTTATCATAGCGATCAACGAGGTACTGCAGCATAGCACCACTCTCAAAAACGCGGATCTGCTTGCCGTCGAGAGTATCAGTGAGAGCAGGGATGCGACCGTTGGGGTTGATCTTGAGGAACCACTCCTCCTTCTGCTCATTCTCGGTCATCTTGATAGGATACACCTGGGACTGTTAGTGGTACTCACGAGGGTAAAGATTAAGGGTTCACCTTGTACTCGAGGTTAAGCTCTTCGAGCAGGATAGAGGGCTTGATCCCATTGGGCGTGTTGGTGGTGTAGAGGGTGATGTCGGTCTTGGTCTTTTGAGCCATTGTGAAGAGTTGTTTTCCCAATTGGGTGATGCGCGATGTCATTAATTTGAGGGTGTAGATACGAGGATTGCGCTTGGATGAGGGGAATGGCACTTTATATGATGATATGAGGTTACAAATACTGCATCTGTAGAGCTACGACATAGTGAGGGGTTCCTTTTTTCTGGGGATTGGATGGATTATTCATTGTACAGCTGAATTTGGCTTGGTAATCCGAAGTTGGTGGAGGTTGAACCCACATTGGACCAAGGCACATTGCGCGATTGTTACAACAGTCTTTGTAATCAGCCCGTCTCCGAATACTCCATGGGGAAATATACAGTTGTTGTTGTTGCATCGATTGCTCTATTTATGATGTTGAATGACTCTCTCTTTTACTCGGATTATAAGAGATTGACTCTTCCGGCAAATCGCCATCAGCGTCGACACTTTGAGTGGACTAAACTGCCTACCAGGCCAGGGTCATTGATGTCATTGCTCTGAGCTCCAGACTGTTCGTGTGGTCTCGTCGTTGATTGGCCGAGGTTGGAGACATTTCTTTCACAGAGTTTTGTTCCGGAGCTACTCACCATATTAATCTGTTGAAGTTGAGATTTATTCCCATTATCCCCCAGCTAATATTCGCTTCCAGCAGAATTTTAGAGCCATCATACTCTTTTGAAGTCTCTGGTTGAGCCGTCAGGTTCTCAGGTTTCTCATGATGGATATACGTATCTTTGGAACGGAATTGGTGCCGGATCGGCCCCACTCTCGGCTCCGGACACCGAACGACCATCGAAATTGGTGTAAGCGACGTCCAGTTCGCAGCCACGTAAAAGTATAGGAAGAGACCTCCATAAGAGGTTTATCGTTATAGGCATAGGCTTCAAGATATCAAGGTTTCTTTGAGTTTACCGACTGCCCAATCTACCACTAAGTTAGACTTCGCAGCAGAATTTGGATTCTGTTAGTCCCAAGATTAGCTTTTATAATCACAGGAAACTTCAGAATTGCAAGACTTATTATTTCTTTTAGCTGCTGGTAATTCGCTCTTTAAACCCCACTTAGTATAAGCGTAATTTGAGTATCGAGCTCAGATGTTAATTATAACCACGTCTTGTTACGGTGGACCGGCATTGGCACCCATATCCTAAGAGTATTTCTCAAAATACATGATTAGACCACTACTGGAAGCCGAGATTACACTGCAGATTGTGGTGTATTTCCTATTTAAAACTGAGATAGTCACTTGGTGGGTGCAAGGGAGCTTCGTCTATGAACACGGCAACTCATCAAACCTGTTACGTAGATTTAACGATCTGCGACCTCTGACTTTTAATATTAAAAGCTTGAATATATGATTTAGATCTGGCAACAATAATCAGCAATTAGTCACAAGATGAGCCCCTGGGTCTTTATAAATAGGAAGTCTTACTCTTACCTGAGCACCTAACTAAATCCTTGCTTCTTTCTTACAGTCGAGCATCCTTCGCTGAACTCTCAGAGAGACCTCTAACTGAAGTCAAATCCTTAATAGCACTTTCCTTTCGTGGACAACATTATGTCTCCTTAGATTTCTGGCGTCTTTAGACGTCCCATTACCTTTAGCAACTTCCCCCCAGAAATCCTCAAGAGTATCGTCGACAAAATCCTGGATAAAAATAGCCTCCACAGAGAACAGACCTGGGAATGGGACTATTGGTCCAAGCCTGAACCCGAGCACAACACTCTTCAGGTGTATATAGATGCTCTTAACCTTGCAGCGACCTGTAAGGACATGCGCAGGTCGGTGACGAAGCAAATCTATACTAGAGATGCAAGGGACAACCAGTCGGCAACCTTGATATTATCAGCCAAGCGTGGTGAAATTGCTGGCGTCTTGCAGGCCCTTGATGGAGGAGCTAACATCCGCTCTGATTATGCGACAGAGACAGTCACCTACTACACCACTGGACCAAACGCTGTCAAGACTGGCCACAGGGTTCCCTTGAACCTTGACAACCAAGTGAATTCCATTTTCTGGGCCGCTTTCAATAGACACAATGACATTGTGTCTCTGCTCCTGAATCATGGGGCCAACATCAACCATAGGGTCCGCATCGACGCCCGTGAGTGGCTTACTCGCCCCAGGCTGCCGACTGATCAGCAGGACCAGGATTGTGCTATCATAGATCATTACCCATTCACATTCGCCAACAGAGCTGTGGCGTACCATGCGTTCTTAGGGTTGAGGTGTTTGGGATCTCCGCAAGCCATCGACAACCAATGTCGATTCATGAAGTTAGAGCAAGGCGCAAACCCTTTATGCTTTGCCGTAGAGGGCGGCAACATTGAGATTGCAGAATATCTCATCGAGGCTGGGGCTGGTTTGACGACCCATACTGGTACAGGACTCAACGCTCTGCATCAGGCAGTGAGCAACGGAGACGTAAGCATGGCAAAGTTACTACTTATGGAAGGGATAGATCCAAATAGTACGGATCCCTTTGGAAAGACTCAAATCCACTTTGTAAACTGCTCCGAAGACAATATGGTGCATCCAGCAGTCAAAATGATTAAGACCCTTGTGGAGCATGGAGCCGACATCAACAGATGGGACCGTCTTGGTAACACACCGCTCCTCACTTATCTGCAAGAGTTTGAGCGGAATGATACTCTCATAGCCCAATTTATTCGACAAGGAGCCCACATATACCAAGGCTTCTATGATGGTCTCGACGCGCCTCCTAATGAACTCAGCCAGGAGATCTATAACGCCATGGCATACATTGGATTTGTTGGCCCAGGCCGCGAGCCTGTGTCGCTACCGCCTAATCACTATAATGGAGTGGAATGGTCTCAGACCCGAGAGGCCATATATCGCCATTTCTATGGAATCGTTCATCAGACAGACACTGTGCCAGAACGATTGGCCAGATTCTCGCCCGCAGAATGGGAGGAGTACTGGAAGAAGCGCCCATCTGTCTATGTGGACGCTCCCTTGTTGGGAAACCTAATACATATGAGTCCAGGAAATTGAGCTACACAAAGAGTGAATTAAAAATATGAGGAGGGCGGCACAGATTATGACCTGATGCCAAAGCTCTCCGGAAAGGAGCACACAGGCACGAAATAGAAAACAATTTATTAGTGTATTCAAACCTAATATTAAAAACTTGAAAATTATAGCTATTATGAAGTTGTCTTATCTACTCAAGCATTCTACAATTTCCATGTGTCGTGTTTAACAAACTTGACTATGCCTTGCCTGCACTTCCACAAATATCTATCCATCTCTCGACCTCAGCCTGTAGTATGTCTATCCCTTCATCTACACGCTGCATCAAAGGCTTTTGTGCATTATCCTTCAGATGGACGTGCCAAACCTCCAAAAGCAACTTGTTGACATTGAGCTTCACGGCGCCAGCTTTGATGCAGTCTTGCATGATCTCAGCGGTGAAGTCGTTGGTCCCATGAAGAGCCATGATTGCACGTCCGCAGATCTGTTTCTCAATGGCTGAGAGTCTGACAAGGTCAAGTTCTGGTCCTTTGGGACCATAGTCACCATGAATATTGCCAACACTTGGGGCGAGAATGTCGATGCCTGCTTTGAGGAAGTCTTCTACCTCTTCGGGACTAGTGAATAGGGCTTATCTATGTATCAGCTTCTGTTTCTTCGACAATGAGCGTCTCTCACCTTCAAGATCACCAGTATCGGCAATGCCATCTTCACCTCCGTTGATCCGCCCACTCTCAGCTTCAACGGCGATACCCCGCTCATGACACAACTTCGTCAGTGCAGCGGTCTTGGCAAGATTTTCCTCGTGATCATAGTGGCTCATATCGACCATTATAGAGTCGAAAGGCAAGGTTCTGACAACGTCTTCAATCTGAGATACATCTTGGGCATGATCGAGATGTAGCGAGAGTGGAACGGTCGCTGATTTTATAGCTGCGGATGCTGCCCAGGCTAGAGTGGGTAGTTGTCTCAGAGAAGAAGGGAACAGGAGGAGAATCAATGGAGATCTTTTTGCTTCGGCTGCTTTAGCTATGGCTGTGAGATGTTCAATGTTGTAACTAAGTATCATGGTCAGCAAAGAAGCGTCTGTGATGCCACGGAAGGCAAACCATATTGCTGCGAGCACCCCGTAATTGCCCTTGACAGCATTCCCCAGGATATTCAGGGTTCTGTTTGTGTTTTTCCAACTTTCAGTTGATTCTGCCATGATAATTCGGTATGGAGTGGAAGTTCTCGGCTGAAGAGAAAAGCCATTGGATGGCATGACATGGACATGCAACGGCGTATCTGATTTATTTAGTCATCATCCAATAAGGAAATTAGAGCCACCAACTGCTCGTTTGGGCGTGAGCTCAATGGCGCCACGATCAAATAAGTTCCACAGACTTAACCTCCACAGAATCCGTACACTGATCTGACATCTAGTTTGGCTGTAAAATTATTGTATGCGTATGTGTTCCTAATGTATATTCATTTGTGCTGAGACGACTATGCCGCTATCAAAGGAGCCACCGACTGATGCTACTGGCTCGCAAAACCTGATGTTACCGCGAGATGTTCTCAAATTGAGGTCCTGGATACCTATCGTTTTATTATCTAAGAAATCGAACCTCCGATAGTTCGACCTTGCCCATGAAACCTTCACAACCCGTGTTTCTCCAGCGATCCCGCCATAAAGTCTGCGTATAGCTTGCAAGCTAGCTACCTCAGCATGTACATCACCGGGATTCGTTTCGATAGTTCATCCTCAGTAGAAAAGCTTGATAGCCATTCGTCGTTCTACCTGTTGCAAAGAGATTTGTGTACGGTAAGATGGGTCCCAGGTAGATGGCTGAAGACCCAGTATGGGAAGGGCATTCGAGAAGCCGGCTCAGTCACTATCAGCTGACAGCGAGCGAGGGCTTTTAACGGTTCGCAACCAGCTCGGGCCATGAAATATTCTGAGCTAAGGTCAGTCACAAGGTGTCTCTACGCAAAACAAGAGAATTTACGGGGTCAAGAAAAAAGAGATCCTATAATATACCTAGCTTCGGACACAAGGGACAGGTCGCATAACATATCGCCGTGCTCAACTTGACGAAGAACCTCGTGTACGCTCGTGTTTTGGCGCAGCATATTAAGAATGACATTCGCTTCTTTGTGGTCTCGTGATCGTAGCAAGCCGACAAGCCTTTGATATTCCGTCGTTTCAGTTTGAAGCTGCTCGTAACGTTGTCGTAACTCGTGATCTTTACTCATGGGCGCATAGCTGCAGTCTGAACCAGCACGGATGCAGCCTTTACAACGCGGTCTATTTCCACTGCACTACGATGAACGGTTAGATAACAGTTTCATTTGTATTCAAGAGACTGACTCTGATCTTTCGCTTTCGACAGCCTTCACAGGCTGTCGAAACACCGACTCTGGGGTTACGGGGGAGGATGACGCGGGGTATAGGGGCAGGCGGAAGCTCGGCGGCAGGGAGGAGAGTACGTTGACGGCCTTGGCTAGAGCCAGCCATTGTTTAGATGATACTGACAAGTCGTAGTTCGAGGAAGACTGGCGCCTTTTACCCTGAAAGATATGCGTGCCCGAGAATAAGAGTCAAGCTACATCAAGTCAAGCAGAAACCGGCTCGGTGGACGTGAGGTAGGTAGGTATATTAGAACAATCTAACAACTCCCCCTTTCGACCACAGTACGGAGCATATCTGAGACTGTGAAACCCATCATTGGCTACTTGCTCCTTCTGGTATCATTTCGACGTCTCTGAACCATGTCAACGACCGCATATCAACCGTAGTCTTTTCTCCGAGGAGTGCATGAAAGCCCTGCACCCTCAGCATGATCTTAAGAGCAGCCAATAGCATTACCTCAGGCTTTGTTCCTCCGATAAAGGTGATTGGGCCCTTCACTAGTCAAACTGTAAAATGATCGTCATAATAGCCGCATGTCCTAAAAACGTGGCAGGGGCCTGACATTATGACACAAAATGGGTTTATACCAGGGGTTATATTGTTTAGATAGTGGGACAAACGTGTCAAGATGATACATTACTGGTGCAGAGCTTTCGGGAGAGGGCCGCCAGTAAAATCTCGGCACAAACCTTGTCGACGGACCGCGGCCTTCAGATTTGGTTCTAAGGCAAATGCTACCTACAGCAGGACCCTAAGAAATAAAAATGAAATACTTTATGTTGGTATTTACTCTTTTGAGAGTGGCAAGACCACATTTCAGACCGTTCGTGTTGCGTTGGGCTCCATTTCAGCTGAACAGTTATGTCCCACATAGCTCCCATTGAACTGTAGCTAATATTGAGAGGTTGAAATTTTGTCGACCTTGAAATAGTTTTGAATAAATTCTCCCGACTCTTTCCGTACCAGGTTACGCTGTGATAGGCCTTGAAGTCTTCTGTTGTTGCATGCGTCACCTGTTCAAAGCCATGGGTGCTCAAAGAGACTTTCGACAGGATGGCAGAAGGTGGTGGTGAAAGTGCGTAATGTGATTACAAAAATGACTTATTATCAAATAATCAGGCACTCCTTTGGTCCTAGACCTGATACAACCGACTTGCATGTTTTCTTGATACTTCGACTCCATCAGACCCAGCTGTCTGCTCCCGCCAAGTTAGAAGGATTCCCGAATTCTCTCTCTGTGTGGAACAGAGACTAAATGCCAAATGAAACAGTTAGAGGAATCTGGTTCGTAATCAAGGAAGCTTGCTCGAAAGCAAAGCAACTGAGACGAGATCTGAGCCCGCCTAACGGCGACTGACAAATAGCCTACCGACGGTTACCAGAATCAGCAACTTTTTACAAGAAGATGAATCTAGAGCGTACCCACAGAATGTTTAGCCTAGTAGTCACAAGTACGTTGGACTTTCGACATGTGATAGGATGATCGCTTGGACAAAACCCAAGAGGAGGGCCGATCGTAAAGCAACAGTGGCCACTCGAGTGTTAAAATTCATCTGTTGCATACCGGTCATTGCAGCGAGTACAGTTCCGAGCCCTTCTTCCGTGCTATGTAGTTTCTGTCGGGGATTACCTACGTTATGGCAAGGAATCAAAGGTTGGGGTGCTTGATTCGCGCGACATACGTCTGTGTGCCTCTACAACCAGGGGGAACGGTGGCAAGTTACCTCCACAAATCCAGTGACTGTGGAATGGCCCTGTTTCAAACTCGCGAACAGCTACGTGATAATTGCCTCATCAAACTTGATCGCCTGCGTTGTAGGGCTTGTTCGCCACAAGCCGCGTACCACAGCCAACATTGAAGACGCAGCCTGATTCAGCCCCAATGTTATCATATCAAGTACTATGTCCATACGAGCAGTGATGTAAAGGGTCCTATAGAGGTCCATGGACTTCAGAGATCAGAACCCGGTGATAAAATTGAGATCGGGGAGGGGGTAAAATTATTGTCACCAAGGTAAGGACATACTCACCTGGAGGCTCATATGCGTCGACATCAAATGCAGAACTACCGCAACCTCTTCCATCTTGCTGAGACACTCTTTGTACTGAATTAATGGGGCTGGGAACCTTGGGATACTCTCCAATAAACCTGTATCAGATCGTTTGTCTTGGAGGCTAAGAACGATGGTTAGGAAGAGCAAGCATATGCCGCTGGTGAAATGATTGGATGTATACGATGAAAGGGGCCGGCCTGAAAAGTGGCCGATCGAACCGGGCTTCTTTGATATTAGGCACCCTCACTGGCTTTTGATATTTGGCAATGAGGAAAACCTCAACCTGATCGTATCTTTCTGGCCCTGCCACTTCCCTGAGACAAGTTCCATCTTATTAACTAAAACATGAAATGTCATACCTATTACTGGCCAGATCAAGAAATGGGGCCTGCTTCGTTCTCTCGAAGTGCTCCCTGAATGCTGGCCATGACTCTGCAACCTTTCAACACGACATGGAAGAGCCCAAATCCACCAAGGTAGTAACATCGAGGCACAAGATTACAATAGTTGGTCGGCTGGCACTGGGATCTCTGATTCATGAATTGCATATTGCAAAGTGCATAAAAAGTGTACAGCAAGAATCTAGCTTGATTGAGCGACTGACTCGGTTGATGAAGCTTCTCTACGACGGTGGTGATAGAAGGTCCTTTGACGCCCTCAATTCATGAAAATACGATGCTGGAAAGTGATAGCATGCCTCTAGTCGAGTACCCAGAGATTAGATAGAGAAGGCCTGCTTTGAAACTAAGTGGAAAGGCAGTGATTTTTCAATGATTATATATTATACAGTAGCTTTAGTAATGTTAGTATGGAGAATAAAACAGTTTCAGCTGACAAGGCACGGACATTCTTTAAACATTCATCCGAATTGTTTTGCCTATAGAACCCGGAACATAAAATCCTCCCCCAAGATGTAATTATGCAGTCACAGTCAGCGCCACCCATTACACTGAGGTTTTCTCTCTCTTCTCATAAGCCTTGCGGCCTTCCTCCTTGAGCCGGGAGTCGTCCGGCCGAGTGAGATCAACCTGCGGCATTAGAAAAAACGCTAGCACGAATGCAAGGCTTGCGATACCTGCACCTATAAGGAATATTATGCGGAATCCTTGTCTGTATGCTGGGATGAGAACTGAACGGATATTTTCAGCTTCGCTTGGTGAGACTGTGTCTAGGAATGTCTGAGGGTTTCCAAGTAGTGTCTTTGAGTCATGTCCGTCTAGATTTAGGGAGGATAGGGAACCTGCCAAGACGTTGTTCCTAAAGGAATGTTAGTGAATATTAGTTAGGATGGTTGTTTGGCTTGACATACAGAACTGTCCCACAAACCGCAAGTCCTAATGTTGCTCCCAAGTTCCTCACAAAGCTATGATATTCTGTCAGATGTGTCTTCAGGGCACGTTATGAGTCTGTCACCTACTTGCGGAATGATGTGACAACAGCCATATCACGCCTCTCGACACCGGCTTGCGTAGCAATGAGCGCACTGTCACCGTCAGTCAAAGCTCATTTGATAGTCATTATTTCAACTTACGGCTGCAGTGTATTACCGACACCCACTCCAATGAGTACCGAATAGCCAATCTGTTTCCCAACACCCGTGTTCTCATCAAGGGTGGACATTAGGCCAAGACCTATGGCCCAGCATAACCAGCCAAACAAGATACACTCACGGTACCGACCGACCCAGTGTACGACGAGTCCGGAGAAAGTGCTACTGACTGTCTGGAGGAGTGTGATGGGCAGAAGCATTACTCCTGATTTGGTGGCGGAGTAGCCGTAGACGAGTTGGTAGAAGGAAGGGATGTAGTAGACTTGCATGACAAAGTTCCAACCGTTAACAGCCATGGTTAGGCATGCACCATTGACAATCTTCGACTTGAAGATGTGCACTGAGTTTATGTCAGAGAACGCTTTATGTTGTAACATGGAGCTTCTTACATGGTATTAACGGATATCGAGGGCCTTTCCACTGCCATAGCATGAAAGCAACGGATGCAGCCGTGCCTACTACCAATGTTGCGATAACCTGAGCGGAATTCCAGGAGTACTCCTTTCCTCCCCAGGTTAATCCCAGAATAACGACTGTCATTCCGGCCAAGGCGAGAAATATGCCCAGAAGGTCAACCGCTTTGAGCTTTCTATTTATCACGTCAGTTGGAATATTAGCATTTCCTAATGGGACTCACTGTCTCCAATCTCCTTCGACTTTCTTCAGTGGCATGAAGAACAGTACGCAAAGCGTCGTAAAAAGTGTTAGTGGTAGCTGCATTCTAAAGATCCATCGCCATGAGTCCACAGAACTCGACGAAAGTGCACCTCCAATGACAGGACCAATACCATTTGCGAGAGCAACGACAGCACCCTCGGGACATTGTTAGCCTTGATGATGCAAGTCTCGGCTAGAAGAAACTCACCAATATTCCTTGATATTTCCCCCTCTCTCGCAGAGGTACCACATCGCTCACTATGAGCTGTGCAACAGTCATGAGCCCGCCACCTCCAATACCTGTAAAGGCTCGGAAGATTGTGAGCTGCAAGACAGATTGCGCCAGGGATGAGGCCAGAGATCCGATGAAGAATATCGCAAGACCTAATAGTAAGATGATCTTGCGAGACCAGATATCGGATAATCTCCCATACATGAGCTGCCCGACTGTTGAAGTTCTGGTATTGTTAGTATAGTCCCGTACCATTGTTGAATCAACACTGTTGATAATACTCACATGAAATATCCGCTTGCTATCCACGAGACCTGGGCTGTTGATCCCAAAGCATTTCCGATGATGTATAAACTGGTTGCCAGCATAGTCTGGTCCATCAATGCCAGCAAATCTACACTTGCACATGCGAGAAATATCTACAGATCCAGTTAGCATAACGATATCATTGTTGTTTGGGACTGACTGTAATGATGGCTCGTTTTGGCACATAGTTTGTCTGCTCATTGAACTCATGGGCCTTTTCATTATCGCCTGAATCCACAACAATAGTGTTTGCTGAGCCCATATCACGGCTCATGACCGCCGCGTTGGCGTCTGGTTCACGATCTTCTGGCATTGTGTCTGGTGTCGCAACAAATCCACCGTCTAAGCGCTGTGGTAAGCAAGAATGAAGTGGGAGCTCCTTTAATCCTGATGGAAGAATGGAAGCCACCTTGACGGTGAAGTAGTCCCTTTGTGGCAGCGCTCTACCTCGCTCAAACTTGCTCAGGGATCGGCATCGAGCAACCTTTTTGGTTGAAACAAGGTTATTTTCCCGGTACACCGCTTCAACTACCGTGCCGTGTACCTTGAGTCATTATTGCCCTTACTGGTATGAATGAATTTTAGGTAAATTAGAATGCCGTAGCCTCAAGACGTCTGGTGCGATTGGCTCTTAAACTGACGCAAATGTGTCATCGCTAGGGATCGGCAGCTAAGGTTGCAACAGCGCGGTTTTTGCAGAGAATGAGGTTACAATCCGGATTAAATACGGCTCTAAAACACGCCACTATAATTTCTCATACGAGCTAATTGAGCATGTTTGCGAAAATTCGCGATAAACATGCTCGTTGATGACTCTGAGGCTTTCACGATGCTCAACAGACTTTCTCACAGGCCACTCTCAATGATCATGGCTTCTTGGCAAAATAACAAGACAAGTATTGTCAAAATTTTCAAGAAAAAAGCAAAGAATCAATACAAAATCTATCAGGGTGTTTCTAGAAGTAATTAAAGTGACCCCAGTTTATGGATAATATTAAGCATCTCCACCTTGAGCCGCGCAGATGGAAATCCATCAGGGTTCTTTTCTTCCAAGGCTGTAACAATCTTGCGGGAATAACCGAGGCTATTGTAAATCACACTCAAAAGAAGGAGTAAAAGTTCCTTGCGGGAGCAATACTTGACCGATTATCTTGTCCATATGCGCGCAATATCATGAATAGCACCACCTTGATGGTCAATTTCTCGTATGCGCCACTTCAAGTCTCCAATGCATCGTCAAAACAAGCATCAAGAACCTTAATGACCTGCTCTACTAAAGCAGCTCTATTATTAGTTCGTCACACCACACCCATTTAGAGATGAAAGTCTGTCGATCAGTAGAAAAATTCAAGTAAAACACTTCAGCGAGCTTCCCTTTGGAGCAACTTCACTAGGTGACCCCCATTTTCTCTATCCACGATACTCACTTGATCTGCCGAAGATCTCGAGAACGACTCCTGCGATCATGTGGATACCAGGTCTTCTGATTGGTATACTGTTACACTCGAGCAAAAGATGCGTTGTTCGGTCAGACATCCCACGCGCTATGCAGAGGCAGAGCAAAGCCTGCTGCCACCTGATGGTCACTTCAGTCAAGCCTGCGACGTACGATGACCGAGTTATATAGCTAGCTACCACCCAGAAGATCGGTTGGTTCTATTTCTGCAGTCTCCAAGCCATATAACCTTATTCCAACATGGCCAGCCCCAACCCCCTCAACGTATACAAGGGACAAGACTCCATCCAGAAGTACTTCGATCCAGAGTCAGCACCGCCGCTACCGCTTGTTGAGATCCCCGATTCGCTGAATCCATATCGTCAAGATGGAGTTCGTATCTATACCAAGATGATGACTATGCACCCTGCGAACAATGTCAAAGCGATGCCGGGTAGACAACCTGATTCTGGCTTTTGTATGCTTAGCTTACTGGATGATAGCTCTGAACCTTCTTCAAAACTGTGTCGTACCTGGCAAGACAAAGGCTGTTGTCGAGTACAGCTCAGGGTCGACTGTCTTATCGATGTCATTGATTTCACGAGCTATTCATGGTGTCGATGACATTCGAGCGTTCTTGAGTAACAAGACAAGCTCAACTAAGCTTAGGCTGATGCAGTTCTTTGGTATTGACATGTGAGTTACCAAATCACCGCCCATTACCACTCGAGCGGACATTCCCTGACGCTTCGAAACTATAGTACGCTATTCGGTGGCCCGTCCCAACCAGAGCCTCTTGACGAACGCGGTGGTATCAGAGCAGCTCAGAGACTTGCACAAGAGTCAGACGCAACTATCATCAACCCGAACCAATATGAGAACGATCTTGTAGGTCTCGTCATTCGCAAGGCGCCGCTATTGCTAACAATAGAACAGAACTGGAATGCCCATGTCAAGTGGACAGGTCCTCAAATTTATAAGCAGTTACCGGAAATCAACGTTATCTGCGCTGGCATGGGAACATCAGGTACCCCAAGTTATTTCTTTGTCAAGTTTGTTAACTAATGAGACATAGGTACTATGACTGGACTTGGAACATACTTCAAAGACGCGAAGCCTACAGTATATCGACTTGGGTCAGTAAACTCACCATTCGCATAATGATATATATCGATACTAACTGTGGCTCAGTGTGTGCACAGCACCTGGCGACCGAGTCCCTGGCCCCCGATCCTTTGCTCTTATGGCCCCCGTCCAGTTCCCCTGGAAGCGGGCAGTTGATCATATCGAAGAAGTTGACTCTCACAACTCTTTCTCACTGTCGTTAGATCTTTGCCGAAACGGTATCGTCTGTGGACCGTCCTCAGGTTTCAACCTCAAGGGTCTGTATCAGCTTATAGAAAAACGCAAGACTGGAGGTACTCTGTCAGACCTGGCTGGACCAGATGGAACTATTAACTGTGTGTTCTTGTGCTGTGACCTGCCCTACCAGTACATCAACGAGTACTTTGATAAGCTTGGAGAGAGCTACTTCCCCCCTATCAAGAATGAGGTAGGTGATATTGAGGTCTTGTTATTTGTGGGCTAACTGTGGTATAGGACCTTCTGGAAGTTGACTTGTATAGATACGATGAGAAGTGGGAGAGATCAGCATCCGAGGCCCTCGACGCGTTCTTCGACGTTGACCGAGGAGCACTTCTCGACATGGTTCTTGCCGACCCCAAGATTGGATCTGTCAACACCGTCGACTTGCAGAGTATTCTGAGATCTAAACAGGACACTACAATAATCGATCTACGCCAGCCTGACGACTTCAGCATGTTTCACCTACCAGGCGCTGTCAATATGCCTTTCGTCCAGGGTGGTACCCCAAGCCCATTCTCCGATGATAAGCTATTGGAATCGCTATGGAGGAACCTTGAGACAGCTTTCAAGGCCCCGAGAGCAGAGGTCCAGTCTCTTCTCAGCGCAAGAAAGATTCTTCTCACATGTTACGACGGTGATAGTGCTCGAGTTGCAACCAGTGTCCTGAGGGCCAAAGGATACGAGGCAGATAGTATCAGAGGTGGATTCCAAGCGCTGAGCAAAATTAGACAAAGCTCAAATCAAACGCCGGTGGCCGAATCTAGAGAATCATCGCCTTGGGTGGATCTGAGTCAGGAGGCGCTGAGCGTTGGCGCATCACAGTCTACTCGCGTTTCGCTATAGGGGGTTTACTCAGGCTTGGAAGAGGGCACCTATTTCAGATACTAGAGAATAGGAAACGAAGAATGATTTCACTATACTTGAGTGTCCCGTACTCTGTGAAGTACTGCCGATGTATGTCTCGTTAAGATGTCAATAGCGTTAACTATCAATAGATATTTCGCCGATTAATCTCTTTTCTCGAATATAATGCCACGAGTGAGCGAGTGATAACGCCATGAATGTAGCTCGGCAGTCTAAATATTTTGCTTAGAACGCATCTATACATAAAGTGAACCCCTTGTCACCCCAGAGGTGAGAAGTCTAGCTCACTCCCCATGCCCCGAGAACATTCTTCTTTCCCTCGCCCTTATCTTTTAAACTCCCATTCTCCAATTTTCTGACTCTATTCACGATCAAACCCACAGATATAGGCCCAATAATCGTGCAGAGTGTGATAGCCCAGGTAACAATCAGAAAGATCTCCGAGGACTGACCATCCGTTGTTGCATCAAAGATACCTTTGCTTTCAGCCAGTGCCGAGATCAGATATCCGATCTCACCTCGAGCTACCATTCCAATGCCAACGATACAAGCTGGATACAGAGACAAAGCCTTTTCGGGTTTGGGTGTCGAGTTACGCATTTGTGGAGAGGCTTGAGATGTATCCGTGCCGGTGGCGGGCTCCAGAGGAATGGCGTTACGTTCTTCTCCTTCCTGAGCTGCACCAGCCTCATCGCGAGATGGTGGATTGTCTGCGCATTGAATACCAGGCACCAATCCTTTGGAAGAGTTTTCGAACCTTTGCGAAAGTTGATGAGAAATCTGCACAAGAGCTCGAAAGGGGCTTGTGAAAGACACAAGCCAAAGGCCGCAGGCAAGCTTAGCGAATATCATAAGAATAGTGTAGATCACACCACGCCATACGATGGGGCCCGTGAACAGCTTTGTGATGGGGACGGAAAATCCAATCGAGGCCTGGTCCATGTCAGACTGGTTTGAAATGAACTCAAGTGGGAGAACTTACGAAGAAGAAAGGCTTGAGAATGTGTTGAAGTGCAGGTTCATAGTAGTGATGAAAGATCTCGGCACCCGAACCGCCTTCCATAACCTTTGGGTGAACCTTGCTCTCTAGTGCTGGGTCTTGGGTTGCCAACTCTTCGGTAACCACACTCTGTCCCGTAGCTTCAGTCGCATTGGTGCTGATCTCTTGAGCTTCCAGATGAGGAACATCGGAGTCCCACCAACTGATAGTCGCACCAGCTATGCAAGTAGCCAAGAGACTTGAAGTGCCTGCAAAAGTCGCGCCAATGACTATCCCAAGGAGGTATCCGGTATGGATGACAAAAGCCGTCTGGCTCACACCAAAAATCTTTGAAATTCTAGAAGTCGGATTGGACTTCCGGGAAACATTGAGTCGAACAGTAAGTGGCAGAACGACGAATCTGCAAAGAACAGGGATGGCGATAGCAAAACCAAGAGAGACAACAACGGGTCTGACGACTGTGATGGCATCAAAAGCATCACCACCGAGATTTGAGATAACCTGTACCATGATTAGGCCTATGATATCATCCATCATGGCAGCACTTGTCAAGACAACGCCGAGACGCGTTGCAGAAAGGCCGCTCGTGCCGAGGATAGTAAACGTTGTACCAAGACTGGTAGAGCACAAGGCAGCACCAGAAGCAAATGCTTGCAATGGAGTAGCATTGAGCATGGGCATAACTGCAAAAGAGAGGCCGATTGGTAGAATAATTCCAGTCGTAGCCACGATGGATGAAAGACCAAGGTTAGCCTTGAGAGATCTAAAAGATGTTGACAGACCGCCTATAGCACCAATTAGAAAGTTGTTCGAGTGCATTATTTATCTTAGTTACCCTCAAAGACTAGAAGAATGAGCCCGAGGTACCCAAGCTGTACTATAGCATCTTCAACCTCCCTGGAGAGCCATTTTGCGCCTGGTGTTCCCCAAGCTATACCTAGCGCTATTTGGCCAATTAGACCGCAATATGCTATTTTATCGAGGCCATAATTAAGTAGACTTAAAAGAAGAAGAAAGCTCGATAGAATGGAAATAACGGTTATAGAGGGCTCATGGTATGGCAGTGAAGCTTCCATTTTGCGGATGATGATGTCGGTTGCATTTGGAGTTGAAGCAGGTTTAGATATCTCGGAGTTTTAATTCTCCGAGTCGGCTCGGGAATAAGACATGTAAGATGTCGTAGTAGTGCAGAGAACGGAGTACACGTGCTCTCAACCATAACTCCATTCAATAAACTACCTTTAACAGTCAAATGATCTTACAACCAAAATGATTGAAAAATCTGTGCACTTTTCTCTTTCCAACTTCTCTTGCCTTCACATGGTCTCATACCTCTGTTATCCTAACCAATCGCATCATCTGGCAGAGAACGGCCGCCGTGCGAGTCAATACCCCTGAATGCCAAGATAAACCAATGCATTCCTTCACAGGGGTGAGGGATGTCGGCCGATTCTGGATGATTGATACTTTCTTCCCCTGGTACTTTAACCAAGCATCGCTCTCGTCTCTGACTCGCAAATTTAGCTAACCCTGAAATCCACATCTGCAAATTAAACAAGGGTTTGTCGTTTCGATATGAATATGAACAGTGAGATTAGTTGGTATCTATGTACATGATCTCATTTTATGCATTCGTCCTATCCTTAGCCGTTACATCGAGACTAACAAGCTCGATATCGCTTCTGTTGCTCTTCTTATCACTCCAGCCTGCCGTGAGCTCCGGTGAATGTGATCCTGTCCATGGGCTAGGACCAGGGTCCCCCTCTAAAGATGGTGTTTCGTCGATTTCTTCGAAGCCACTTTGTGCTGCTCTGCGAACTGGTGCGCCAGAGGAATTGTTTGGTCGGCCGGATGTGTTGTAGTTATAGTCGTACTTGGAACCCTTTCTACGGAGATATGGTCGGAGAGCTGGAAGGCAGGCAATGATGAGGCCGATGTAAACATCGAGTCCGCTCCAGAGTTCTATGACTTGTTAGATGAGATCTACTGGAAAGATGATACAACTTACCAATTGTTGTGATGGAGCGGAAGTCTCCGACATTTGTGAGTTGGATTGTCAAGAACCGCGTGAGCGAGAATGCAATGTCGATTAATCCGAGAAGAAAAACACAGTAGACACCGATCTTAACCCTCTTCCGCATATTGAGTTTATACAGAACTAGCCATGGCATAGCAAAGACTGTTCGAGCATTAGGACCCATGAGTTCTAATAGGTCTGGATGACTTACGTAGAAGACTCCCAGCAAAATGCAGCGTCCAAGCAACCTGGAATGTAGTGACCAAGGCAAAGTCATCACAGAATGGCTCCGGTCCCAAGATCGACCTGCGTATGGGTTAGAAGAGTTGAGAGAGGGCGAAGTAAACAACGTACCAGTTTCGTTGAATCGGGAAGCAGAGGAATAGTTGCAGGCATAGTGACACAATCAATGCGCAGGCACAATAGCCTACTACACCCCAAAGAATGATCCTTCTCTTGGTCATAAACGGTGGGAACAACTGGAGGTATACGACGAGAAGTGATGCCTTGCAGAGGTAGAAGGTCACGAAGAAGGGAATAACACTAGCCCACATGTACTATGATACCATCAGCTTCATGTTGTTTCGTTTCGTGATGATGACACTCACCCGCAGCACTCTCGATAGCTTCTCTGGCGAGACATCCCAATTAATAAGGGTGTAGTTGATCTCGGGCCTCAACACATCCTCCTTCATGTAAATGATATCGAACGACGCTGTAACAAATGCCGAGATCCATGCTGCAACCCGTAGCCAATCTGCAGCGACGAGCTTCTGTTTCTGTATGACGAGTCGTAGGTATATTCGAGCACCGATGATGGCAGCAGCCAGAGCAATGAGGATGAAGTTCACTGCCTAAAGTGGTGGGTTAGAGGCTAAATTCAGTGGGTTAATTTAGGGGGCCCTTACCAGCACAGCGGCGCCCGACGGCGCAGAGACCATTGTGAGACTCCAGACCAAGCTACAGCATCAAACAGAAACGGAAATAAAGCAAAAAAGCAAAGAAATAAAGAGCGTTTATGTTTTCGGATCGGACCATGCAATGCAATGCAATGTAATGTAACAGAGTAGACGAAAACGCAGAATGATCGTCATGAAAGTTGCTGGGGAACAATGACGATAAAACCCTAAATAAAGCCTGGCGATAGCTCAGTCCAAGGCTAACCCTGGCAATCTGGACTGACGGAAATTCCCCGGTTTTTTTTGAGCTTGCCTGTAAGCTTATCAAGTGGCGCCGCTAGGGCCTTCAGTCTAACAGGCTGAACATTTAGAGTTCACGCTACGGGCCACCTCGCTCGAACTGGAATCCCGTTACGTGACGGGCTTAAGCCTTAACGCATCTCATCCTCAAGCCTGCCAGGCCTGGGAAGGGAAGAGAGTCGCACCATTAGCGTTAGTCGAGCCTTACTGCGGAACCGAGATATCGAAAAGCCTTCATTCCGAAGGATGAGTAGGGCTGAGCTGAGTCGGGATGAGAAAGGGGATCGACCTGATGTGATAGCAGTCAATCATCCACGTTTATTGCCAAGAATCTGCATGAGTCGTAGATCTAGCCACAACTGAAGCGAAAAGGTACATAACCAACAGAGCTGAAAAGAAACTCCGATTAACAAAGCCATGACACGAGAGGGGCACTCCTGTTTCTTAAGATTCGTCAATGCAAAAGGGTCATTTTGCAGAGTCCCCACGGACAATGTCTCATTATCGGAACTCTTGCTGGTTTTTTCCGACTAAAACGAACAGATGGTCTGACCAGAAGTGCCTCCCCCTTGCTCACAGCACCAATATCGCCAGCTCACTTCTGGGCTGTTACCACCAACAAGTGTCGTGAATTTCCGCGTTAGTGTGTTCCAGAACTGGGATAGACCGATAGGCGGATGCAGCGGATCCCACCCGCGGATGCAGATATGTGCCGGGTCCTCCTTGTTAATATTGGCTGACAATCGCATGCGCACCAACAGTTTTCCTATACCCCCGATAGGCCCGAAAAAGCCATAAACGAGCATAAACGAGAGCCACCATTTCGCGTACCTGTTGGTTCTGCAGGTGAATCCTTGTGATCGGCTGCAGTCAGCAGATGGCTGTTGCTGTAGCGGAAGCAAGGGTGCTGACTCGATCTTGTGTTTGCTTTGTCCTTCGAGATTCTGCAGCCAAGAAGACTATTGTTACGCTTTGAATCAGCACATCAGTTCATATTGTCAATTGCTTCAATTATTAAAAGTTCTATATGCAATGTAGTGACTCGTATACATGTCCTGTCAGCCCATCTTGCTAACTTGGACTTAATGTTTATGAACGCAAGTGCCGCGCTTTCGAAGCTTGGCCGCATCGGCCTTGGCCCTCTCTGACAGCGCGTTGGCGTTGAAGCCGCCGATAGTTCGACGGGCGAGCTTAGCGCTGGTCTTGTCGTCGTTAGGGAACTTGGCCTTGACGCCAAAGTTCTGCCCGTCAGCCACATAAACCACCTCACCACCGACCATGGTAAGCAGAACCTTCTGGCGGCCGAGTTTGGACTCGGGGACCTTGAAGAAGTTGTTTTCGAGGACAATAATGTCAGCGAGCTTGCCTACTTCGAGAGAGCCGATCTGCTTGTCGGCGCGGAGGAAACGGGCGCCGTTGATGGTGATGGACTGAAGAGCGGATGTGCGGGAGATTCCGTTGCCGGGAAACTTCCCGTCGAAGGGAGGGCCTTGGGATGCGGGGGAGTTGGGGTTCTGGGGATCACCGGAGCGGGTGACGGCGACCTTGAGTGCGAGGAACTCATCGAGGGGATCAATCTGTTTCTGTTAGACATGTCTCAGACGTGTAAAAATGGCGATACTTACAGGCCAATCGCTTCCATATACAAGAGGTCGACCCGCCTTCTCAATCTCAGCCCAAGCTTGGAGGTTGTCCTTTCGGTAGTCGGCGAGAGACTTGAACGTGTTGGGGATGTAGAATGAGCTAAGCTGCGCCCACTGGTAACTGACAATGGGATCGACCTTGAGTTTAGCAAAGCGAGGCCAGTCCTTCTCATGCGACAACTCATCGTGAGCGAGGCCGAGACGGAAGTCCTTGCGGGGATACTTCTTACGGAACGATTCGGCAGCATTGAGGCCGACACGGACAGCAAGATCGCCATCGACGTGCAATTGAGCGTCAAAGCCAGCCAGGAATAGAAGCTCGAGGGTCTTGGTGAGAACATCAGGGTTCCAGTAAGGCTTATTGAGAGAGTTCTTATCGGGAGCCCACTTGCCATTGAGGTCGGAGCTGTTGACAGGCGCCCAGTAGGGATCAATCAGAGCAGCGGTGTTGGCAGGATAAGTGATGACGCCGTCGATGAAGGCCTTGATCGCCTGCCACTTGAGTGTAGGCTTTGGGCCAATGGACTTGTTGTCATGCCAAGGAGTCAGCTTCTTGACGACGTCCTTGACAAGCGCGGGGACACCATCAATTGACTTGGGCGCTTCAATGCGGTAGTCGAAGTACGCGCGCGCAGAGAGACCATCCTCAGCCTTGATGGTGCTGAAGAGAGTGTGATGATCCTCGCTAGCAGCGGCTTCCTGGAAAGTAGTGATACCGGCCTCACGAAGAAGCTTGAGAGCAGCGCGACCAGCCTCGACGTTCTCCTCGGCAGTGGGAGGAGGAGGGCCAGCGAGGAGGGCAGAGGCGCCATCCGAGAGAGCACCCGAGGGCTCCTGGCTACCAGGAAGACGAACAATCTTGCCGTCAGAGGGGTCCTTGGTGCTGGAGTCGATGTCGGAGAGCTCGAGGGCTCGCGAATTGGCGAGAACGGTATGGTAGTCGCTGGATCGGATGATGATGGGTCGCTTGGTGTTGAGCGTGTCAAGCTGCTTCTTTCCAACATTTCCGCTCTTCTCAACAAGACCAGCATAGTCCATGTTGACAACTTCAAGCCAATCATCATCCGTCTTGCCAGTCTCGCCATCAATGCAGCCCTGGATATGCTCTAGAACATCCTCAATTGGCAGCGTCTGGTAGCTCAGATCGCACTTGAGAAGAAACAGGCCACCGGAGAGGACGTGCATGTGCGAGTCCACAAGACCAGGCATGGCCATCTTTCCCTTGAGATCAATGACCTTTGTGTTCTTGCCAATGTACTTGTCAGCGGACTTCTTGCTACCGACGTACTCAATTTTTCCGCCACGCACAGCGAGAGCCGATGCATGTCCGTTGGACGGACACATGGTGTAGATCTCGCCATTGACAAAGACTACATCTGCGGGCTTAACGATGGGCTTGACAGCGCTCACCGTAGCGAGAAGCGCGCTGACGCAAAGAGTGAGAAGACCACGTGCCATGATTGAAGATGTCGATGATGGTGATCTCCTTCAATTGGGCCTGACGTGAGCGACGTAACATTGGTATAAGTACATTACTCAATGGTCCCTGCACTACAAGCTAACATGGGGTCTCCCAGCGGAGGGTTCGGCTAGAAGACCACTGTAATATTCCATGTCCAAAGAGGGTCAGAAGGCCGAATTCCATGGTGCAGGGACTACAGCAGATCGTGGTGATTCCGGCGGCTGCATCGCCTGGAAATGGCTAAGCCCAGCGGGTGCTCCCCCCAAACAGATAAGTGGACACCAACAGACCACAGTTAGTAATGAGTCTATAATAGTAACTTACTGCAGGGTCTAAATCCCTCAGAAACTATTGACCCATTTCATCCCACTGCCTCTGCGTGATTCGCTACATTGTTTACGACGATAAGATGGTGCTGGTGGGATACTGATGTTGCAACTCGTTACCTACGAACAGTATAGTCGTATGCGATATGGTCTCTGTGGCGAAAACTCTCAAGGGTCTAGATCTGACGACTAGACGTTTGCGAATGATTGATTCGAGCACGATGTGTCGTGAGGCGCGTTGTAGAGTTTGGGCTACATCTAAGGTTAACTAATAAGTTAAGGTTGCGGGTCTGTAGATCCACGTGAATGACCTTCGTAATAAGACATCACTAACATTAACTTTGTCGTACGCGATCAACAACTACAATTACGACTCTGGATATTAAAAAAAGTTCAATTATAATACTGTCGCGCTTCTATTAGCCCGAAACATCATCATTATGTAAGTTACATCTAAATCGCAATTTGCAGATCCTATCCCATCAACGTCTCATACCCATTCTCCATCATAACATCCATCCAATACACATCCTGCTTCTCCTCATCCATGCAAGACCACGTCTTTCTGACAAGCGTCAACATCTGACGAATAGGCTTTGCCGCTAAAATATTTTCAAATGCAGAAAGACGCGAAATGATAGTCTTTCTGGCTTGCAACACATCAAGACCAGCCACAGGCACTCTGAACCAAGTACTAGTCGCGATGCTTGCCACGGGAGGTTGCTGTAGATTCGAGATCCCGCAGTATGATCTATTCAAAGACATCTCGCTGCAGATACTCACGAATAGCAATGGTTGAATAGACCGGCTTCTAGACGTAGTGGGGATATCTTTGACCAGGTCCAGCACGTGGAGAGCTAGACAAGTCAACCACGTATCTGCCAATGTCCTATCATCTGGGTAGTTGCTTGCAGAATCTGGAGATCCTGACTGGAACGCCTGGTTGTTTGGGCTTCCAGATTGTATGTAAGGTATCAGAAGATCCGGAAAGTTGCGGTACAACTGAAGCAAGCCCGTACATCGATAAGCTTCAGCAATGCTGACCAGATGGTTAGCGGGAGTCAAGTCGTCACCAGCATCAACAATGTCGTTTTCTGTTGGCAACCGAATTGCGCACAGTTCAGAGTGCAGCTGTTCCGAGGCAATCATAGCTTCTTGAGCACGCCGAATATCCCCCTGAGAAACAAACCGCCGTGAACGGATTCTCTTTCGTTCCTTTCGTACAAGACTTCCTACTTTGGCGACGAGTTCTTGAACTTCGATGCCAATTCCTGTCTGCGGGTGAGGCATACGCGGTTCTTGCAAATCAAGACATTCTGGGGGTGCTGGTTGAGGCTGAGCATGTCTTGTGCTTGAATCCACGTCCGTGACGAAGGAAAGCAGCATTTTCCAGTAAACAAGAGAGTTATAGAAGAAGAATTCCTTCTTCTTATCGGCAACTGCTAGGGCGTCGCCACGTGCTTCGGCTGACTGAACCATTCGGGATAGAACGTCGAATTGCAGTTGCCCAAGACTACTGGGATCATGCCACGAAAGACTCATTCCCAGCATAACTAGAGCTAGTAAAGATGAGGTCTCAAGTTGAGCAATCTTAGCTTCTCGTGATAAACAGATCATGGCTTGATCTCGGAGCTGGCGGCCGACAGGTGTGAAATTCGGTGATACTTCGGACAGACAAGCAGCTGCCATGCTCTGCGTGATATAGTAAAGTGATTGCGATCCAGACCACATATTCGAGATGGTGGTTCGGTACGGATTCATTGGGCTGTCATAGCAAGACATCATTCCGCAAACCTCTTTGAAATAGTACTCTACCAAGACAGAAGAATAGTCCGGAAGGGCGTGCGCCAAGGGCATCTCACCAACATTCTCGGCGGTTTGGTTTTGGGGCGCCTGTCTAGTCAATGCTTGTGAGGTCGGTTGTGCTGACGGAATCTGCTGCGTTGGACTAATGGTAGCAACAGACCAAAGTCTCTCATCAGTGGACCCTTGGCCTATGGTATCAGGTGTCGGATACAGCTGCAATACGTCATCCGGGAATTGCATAAGCGGTAAAGCTGTATCTAGTGTTTCCTGGCCTTGTGTATCGACGCATCCGGGATTTATAGCATCGTTTAGTTGATCCATAAGTTCCGGATCATAGAAATTGTTCACGAACTGCTCAGCCGGCTGATTCTGATAAGGCACATATGCCGAGCTCGGCTGCGCCTCAGTAGTGACATCGCTCCTAGGTGTTTCCGAAGCATCCTTCGGAGATTTGGATCCAGCTTTCCATCGCAACGGCTTTTGATACCCAGGACATGGAATGCCTAGTCTTACACAGCGCGAACACGCGGGCTTGGACTCATCGCATTTGAGCTATTTAGGGGTCAGGCAGGGCTCGGATGAGCGGGAGGGGTAGCCATACTCGCTTGGATTTACAGACGGCACAGCCAGTGCGTGATCTGGTGATTGTTTTTGGTGCTGGTGCGTATGATGAGGACAACATGACGACCCTTTTGGATGTATCCGCGTTGATGAGTGGAGATGGCAAGGCGCAGATAGATGGAGTGTTGTGGAGTTAAGAGGGGCTGTCATCACGTGATGATACTAGTGTCCGGATATGGGACTCGGCTTCAGCCTCGAGGTAACATTGCAGCGTGTAAACCATTGTGTACTATAATGCTATGAACTGACTACTAATAATGTTCTCTATGAGTTATGGGTTGGTTTGTAGAACCAGAGGACAAGAAAACAGCATATATGTTTCGCAATGAACTACTAGTTCTAAAGTGGAACTCAGTCTAGTTATATCCGTCTCCTAAGTATCCAAGACATTTTTCCCCAAGCAAATGTGTCTCATGATAATATTACTAAAACATACACTCCATGATCAAGAATTGCTTCTCTTATCTTGTCCATCTCATTTCACCTCCGATCCGAAGCAATGGATAATATTCCCAAAAAAATCGCCATCGCATATCATTCCCGAGACTCACGATGCTCCACCAATCCTTACCCAACTCGGTATTGATTAGACAAGGAAACCAATACCATAAACGGAATTCCGAAGCAAATGCTATGCTATGGCTACGGCACAGGACCACGGCTACTGTCACCTGGCCTTGGTTATCTGAAGACATGTTTGCCGAGGGGCCCAGGTTTCACTTCACCTATCTTTTACCAAGGGAGCCCGCGCTTTGATATTGCTACAGCATCGAAATCTTATCAATCATGGCTGCTACTATACCAAGTCCTTCTTTCAAGGTGGCTCTTGTACAGATGAAGCCAAAGGTCAGCTACCAACGCACAATCCTTCTTTTTAACTGACACTTACATGTTAAACAGCCCCTTGATGCTGAACATAACTTTGCACATGCTGCCGAGCAGATCCGTATTGCTGCTGATCAGGGTGCTGCACTAGCAGTACTGCCAGAATACCATCTTACAGGATGGGTCCCCGAAGAGCCATCTTTCGCACTCACCCCTGAGGACGCTGGGAAATATCGAAAGAGATACCAAGAACTCGCTGCCGAGCTTCATATTAATATTTGCGCTGGCACATTTGTTTCTCAAGCCCCTAAATCTGATGGTCAACACAATGCTGATGCCAGACCCACGTTGCTAAATACGTCGGACTTCATCGATCATAACGGAAACCTCCTCGGCACTTACACAAAGACGAACCTCTGGATACCAGAGAGACACACGTTAACGTCCTTTGTCGATCATGCTAAGAACATATCCAAAGATGATTACGCTACCCCCAATCCTCATCAAGTCATCGACACCCCTCTCGGCCGAGTCGGTATCCTCGTCTGCTGGGATCTTGCCTTCCCAGAAGCCTTCAGACAGCTCGTTCTTGCGGGCGCAAAGATCATTATAATTCCTTCGTACTGGACGGCACTTGATATGTGCAAAGATGGCCTTGCATATAACGCCGACTGCGAGAGGATGTTCATCCAGTCTGCCCTGGTAACCAGGGCATTCGAGAACACCGCCGCTGTTATTTATTGCAATGCCGGTGGACCGGCGGCAGAGGGCTTCTTTGGCTGTAGTCAAGTTGCACTACCTATTGTTGGAACGGTGCCTGGGAGTTTTACCGATGGTGAGGAGGCTATGCGCATCTTGGATGTCGATATGAAGACGGTGGATATTGCGGAACGTAATTACCAGATCCGACAGGACTTGGCCAGGGATGATTGGCATTATGGCTACCTCAAAAACACGGTCGCAAGGCTATAGGATATAATACTTGATACCTGCTTAGTAACTTAATGTCAGATTGTACCGCCACTTTTGTCTCAACCCCTCTCGCGTGTGACCAAGCAGACATACACGAACCGGAGATTCGGTACTGGGAAAGTCGACTTTTCGTAAATGCAATCATCTGCGGGCCCGGTTGCCGATAATTACTACACCAAAAACCAAGGCTTCGCCTGTTGTGTGCATGTCACTAAACATTAAGCTGATGGGGAGTCATTTGATGTCTCATAAATAAAATGGTAAATGATTACAGCCTGTCCATGCCGCGATAACCTCGAGAAAGATACAGCTTTTGATAGAATGACAAAATCCTATGCTCTTTAACTAAATCAATACCGATACATAAGATCGCAACCCATTATCCTAGCATCGCTATACAGTAATCCCACGAAGTACGATTATTCATCGTGCTTCGAGGTTGAGCTAGAGGAAATTTCTTTAGGTCCCCTCTGTGACACTGTATCTGTCACGGGCAAGTCTTCCCCCAGAATGCACTCAAGCTTGGGTCCCTGGTAAGACTTTTTCTTTCCCAGCCAGAGAGCCGCTACAAATACGATGAAGATGCCCAATACTGCAATCACATAATCTAAATCTGTTAGCTTCTGGCTAACTTGTTTACCTGGAGTGACTTACTCATGGTTGATACGTTGACGGGAATTGCAGGAGGGAAGCAAAAGAACTGTTTAAGATATATGAGCATCAGGTCTCAAATTTGTCAAAGTGAGGTACTTACAACAGAGGTCACAGCCACAAAGATGACGGCTGTGTAATTGGCTATGTATCCTTTGACACGGCCGAGAGAGAACTCAGGAGGCTGCGAAAGCACCATTTGTCGACCTCGGATCAGAAGTATAAGCACAGGGGCTGCATATGATAGATTGAGGAATAGTGTGCAACTTGCAATATAAGCATTGAAAGCAACCTCGGGTCCTTTCGGTGCATCAGTGGCAAGAAGCAAAACGTTCAGAAGAGAAACATACCCAGGTAAAGGAGTCCGAAGAGAAGGTTGAATATAGCCTGCACGACAATAGCTCGAACAGGAACGTTGAGCTTGGGGTGAAGATGCGAGAGACTTCGATAGTTAGCTGTGTTTGTATGGTAACGGAGATAGGATGCTTACTATCTGGAAAAAGGAGTGCCACCATCTCGTGCCATGGCCCAAATAAGACGACTGCCAGAGGTAACACAACCGTTAGCACCGTTCACGAAGCACAGTGCAACAGCAACAGTGAGTACGGTTGCAGCAGCTCGGCTGTTGGTCGCTTGCAGTATCATCTCTGTAAGGGGGCTTTGTGTAGGCGATGCGAGCAGCAGATCAAGGTCGACGAAGCAAAATAGCATAACGATGATGAAGAAGATTCCGCTGAGGACAGTTAGGCAGAGACTCTTGGGAGGTTGGCCAAAACTTACGTCACGCCTCCGACCAAGACTGCCGCAACCATGGCTTGGGGGGCATCCTTGGATGGGTTAGGCATTTCTTCAGTCATATGTGCCACAGCGTCCCAACTTCAGCATGTCAGCTACATCTGGTAGAAATCGGTGCACAACTTACCCAATGAAGCTCAGAGCTGACTGTAAAAGTCCAAGCATCCAAGCCGTGCCATCACTCCACCCAGTGGTATTGGAGAAGTTGGCGAAGACGAACTCTGCGTCAGTCTTTGGAGAGGTAGCGAGAAGGACGATACTGATGACGACAACGCTGAGCAAAGACCAGTACACTAGGAAAGGGTCAATTTTAATAGGGGTGCGTCTGTAGGTTGACTTACAAGCGCCTTCGTTCCATCGGTTCAGGATGGGATAGCCAAAGATGTTCAGGAACACGCCAACGATAGACACAGCGACGAACATCAAATAGGTACTCCATTGGGTAATTTCGTAGCTACCTCCAGAACCAACGACAGCAGCTGCAGCAAGGAATCGAGCTATAGCACGTAAGCAATTGTTTTGCGGGTGATGTTAGTTATATTATATACCTCCGAAGTAGGCTGCAGTTGTGTTGAGAGTCAACCAGCCAGCAATATTTGTCCATCCGACGAGGAAGCTCTGTTACGATTAGCGATATGTATAAGAAGTAGTCTTGGTAAATCTTACATTGATACTCTTCCATTTCTTAGATGAAAGAGCAAAGGAGTAGTGATACTGTCCTCCAGCTGTAGGATATAGTGAGGCCAATTCTCCAACACTTGCAGCCAAGCAAATATTACAAAGAACGCAGAAAATAAAGCCATAGACAAAACTGACAGAGCCGCCCGATGGCATTACTAGACCTATAGATCCAGCAAGAGAAATCCATGTACTGCATTCAATTAGTTAGCGACTTTCGTGTGACGCGATGGTAGTCTACTCCTTACTTGAGAATGGCAAAAGCCATGCCGATCATAGTGATCTTTGAGAACCTCTTCTGGAGGTGACCCTCCTGGGCTGGTGCATTGCTCGCCATACTTTTCCACCTTCAATTGCGTTCGAGTACAGTACAGAACGGAAGGGGAACAGAGATGAGGTTTAAGCTTTTACCCCAGACCAGACCAGATATAAAAAGCTGAATGTCAGTTGTCTTATCGCGCGCGTTGGTCGCTAACTTACTCGCGACGGGCGCCCAATCAGCGGGTAATGAGCCTCCGCCTCCGCGTTGCGGGGGAAATTGATCAAATGATGGATGGGCTAGACCGGAAGCGGTAAAGAATAGCTTAGGAAAACTGGCATGAGGCGTATTTTTAGGTTCCATTGTCCCGTATTTCTCGGCAGATAAGCCTGCGAGATAAAGGGACACCCTTGTTCTAGAATCGAATCATGGGTTTAAAGGGGTCAAAAAGGAGAGGATGAGGCGACGATAGGAGAAGGAATTCTAATTGATATTGATAAGATCTAGATTGATACTCCTAAGCATAGTGTTAAGTATACAGTACTTTCTTGCAAGAATAACATGTCTTTTGTTTATTAAATCTCTGATTGGTTCGTTAATGAAGTGCAGGGTAAACAGGAACATACTCAGCAGTCACCTCAACATTGGAACCCGCCATAGTCCTGACGCTCTGGAACAATAGTGTAAGATCGATATGCCTGTATTTAATTGACTGTAAATTAGGACAGATACACCCGGTTTGTTTCAGTTTGCAGTCCTTGTCTTAACATGCCCTTTCATCGCCGGGCAATGATCCCCTAATTGTTTGTAACGGTTTACCTGTGTCGCAATTCTTAGTGGTTGAAAGTACATGACTATTGACCACTGATGATTTTCGGTACAATCTTTTTCTCAACAGAAGGAGAAGTACTTGAAAGATAATTCATACTCTCTAACGAGACTGATGCTATGTAGAATTTTGTATTGAACTCACGTAAACTTTCGAGTCTCGACGAAGCAGACACTGAGACACGAAGGCTCCATTAGTTTCGAATATCATTCCTTATAAAAGCGTAACTCCAGTCAGTCTGGAGCATGAGTCTCGGTGATAGAAGGACTCAATTCTTATTACCAGAGCTTTTCTTCGACGCCTCCACCCTCTCCTCGATCTTGGACATCTTCGCAGTCAGTAAAGGGTTCATGTATCAGAATACTAACACGTACCACGCTTTCAGAAGGAGAGGAGCTGGCATTTTGAGTCCATGCACCAGCATGGGCAACCAGAATATCCTGAGCTTTTTTATATTTGTGCTTGACGGGATCCAAAGCCATTTTGAAAGAAAAGCAGATGTGTTGTTTGTAGTTGAGGCTTGTGTAGCTGATAGCTTAATCAGTACACAGAACTTAGTTGAAAGAAAAGCCGAAATCAAAGTCAGGTCTATTTGATAAGAAGCTTGTAGTCTTAATAGTAGAACAGTAGAAGATAATTTCTAGAGTTTTATTCAAGCTTGCTACCACAGACGGCATCTTATAGAGCGAGCAACTGAAACTACTCTGCTATGAAGCTACTCTCCAGATTATAGGCCTCTCTCAACTACGCTTGGTTACGAAACCAGAATACAACCCCAACGCTGCTCAGACACTTGTCGTAATCTTTGGCATTGCTAGTTCTGGAAAGAACAAACTTTATCCACCAGGAGGCAAAGGCTGCCTCATCACAGTCTCTGCCTTGCTCAAGCGCCAGCTCTAGATCATATTGGGTGGGATCCAGATCCGGAAATTACAAGCTTTCAATTCTCGGAACATGAGACGAAATGTGATAGAGGCGCAGAAGCTTTTCCTGCTGATCGACGCGAGTAATCAGACTAGGAGAAATTTCCCCTGAATATCTGGAGTTTCTGTACAGAAAAAGTAAAGAAAAAGGCTATCGAAGCGGCCACAGCGCATAATTGGAATTGCCTGATCCGGCTTGGTGTGCGGTTTGCCACTTTGGCCAACTGTTACCGGGCTGAGATGAACCGCTGAGGATATTTCCAAGCCACATTCGATGGTAATGTCAACGGCCAAGCAGAACTTGAGATAAAAGTTTGGAGTTGCCAAATTTGGCCTAGTTCATTCCGGGGGGGGTTGAAAGAACAACAATGCCATGATCTCCTGTCCAATTAATGCTCAATGACAAGGGTTACTCCAATCTTAGACTACCTCACACTAGCTGAGAATGACGTGTTGATTGATTACTCTTTTTTTGTTGAGGTAGATGAAAGAGTTGATGACGGGAGACCATATGCTTAACTTATCCTTGGGTATTTGATATTCGGATGAGTAGTGTAACTCTACCCTTTTGTCAGTCAAGAGCAGTTGTCTGCGGGGACCCGTTACCAGACCTCTAGCCCATTTCCAATATAACCACTAATGGCTCCTCGTGAGCTATCCTTTATCCACAGCCGTGCTCCCCGAGCTGCTGGGCTTTCAGACAACGCAGTGGACGAGCACAAAGATCTAATTGGCGATCTATACTTGACCCAGAATTATACTCGAGACCAAGTAATCAACTACCTAGAGACAAATCTGAGTTTCACCATATCGTGAGTATGCGGTTCCCCATATGACTTCTCTGCTGACGCTGCCCGTAGTCGAGATCAATTCTCAAAAGCAACGAGACGTTGGGGTTTTCACAAGCAGCCTCGAGGAAGCCTCTCTATTCAATCTACACCGAATGGGACGGCCAGTCAAAGCACGCCTAGTGAACCTGCCAGTAATGAGCCATGCTGTTCGACCACCGAGGATGACTTCACAGACCAAGGGCTGATACACACAAATGAGTCGAGCAAACGTCCCAGAAGTGGCACAAGCTCCATCAGTCGCAGGAGTGATACCACAGCCCATGGCCCATCTTCACCTCTTCCTCGCCGTCCGTTGAAGCGACCCAAGCCTAGAAGCGAGTCAGGCGACTACACTTCAGAAAACTCATCTGACACACCAATGAATATCTCTACTGACGGAGACTTCATTTCTACTACATGGACTTTACAATCCAGCCCACGTTGCCAGTACACGTACGATGACAAGCTGTCGGCAGAATACCTATCTTGTTGTCATCGCTACACCAGAGCTTTCAGATACTACCTCAAGATCTCGATTCCTTTTCAACACAAAACGCCCTCAGCCAAACAGCGACGCGCCAGGATGCTCGATATGGCAAGGACTGCCAAGAAACGAAGACCCTGTGCGATCGTGAGGGTGATGATGGAGTCTGAGCTCAAGATGAGCAAGGATCCTCTGATGGGAGAGGAAGATGACCCTTGCCCTTCCGATGGAGTTGAGATGAGTCCTATGCAGTCCTTCTTATTCCATCGCCATCTTGCACAGATTTATGCACATAGTGGAGATGCCAGCCTTGAACAGAAACATCTTGACAAAGCCAGAAACTTTACAAAGGCTTTCGACACACTTGGCCCAGAATCGATAGACCTTTGGACATTGTTACGTCTTCAAGGAAAGAAATACGATAGCATTTCTGAGGACTTGCTAAAATCCCTACAATGGGACAGCAAATTGTTCGCATCGGATATGGAGCGTTGCCTTACGCATTGTTGGCGCACACTGAGAGATACTCAATGTCCAAAGCCTTTCCCAGGCTATGACAAAGAGAGACTTGAGGGGATGAACCCGACTAAGATGAGTGATTTGGCTCTTCAAAAGAGCCCACTCTATCTTTGGAAGAAATCCAGTTTCCTATTTACCCACTTTTGGAAACACATACAACAGGGGCTTGAATCTCCTCTTCCGTGGGGTCAAAGCCTTCCTACAATTTCCGCGACACACTTTTTGATGATTGTGAGCAGGATCGTTGTTCAAAGGTCGCTTCTTGTCTCTGAACCGGACAATGGGCCACTGGGACTTCAGGTCTCAGACGTGTCACTCTATTGTGAAATTATACCAGCGCTTCTTTATGATAACTCATTCACACCAGAACATGCCAAAAGGGAGTTTGCCACGCAATTTGTTGGGCATTACTCATGGTCTCCGCCGTCTGCTAACAAAAATGGTCTCGCTAGAGAAGTTCAGGCACATCAGATGGAAGCACTCGAATCAGTCTTGGCCACTAGACGCAGCCGCTCGTCAACTCCTACTTCGACCACATTGAAGAAGATGCCAGATTCAAAAGAAATTTCCGGAAAAGTTCGACGTGCATCGACTGATAATGAGTTTCTGGACTGGCTAGTACAGCAGCACGAGCAGCTGGCCTCGACTAACCAGAGAGACACCATCATATATGCCGAAGGGGGCCCATATCCCCCATCTTTCGGGTCTTCTAGTATTTCTTCTTATCTAAGAACATCTCTATCTGTCCACAATATGTATCTGGACGTGTTGAATGGAAACCCTACTCTCGCCAGATCCTTGGCGTCTCGGTCTTCGCGCTCTTCTCAAGTATCAGGCTCAAGCTCACTTCAAAGATTCAAAGCAGCAGCTCTGAGCAGAAAGGACCAAACAGATTCAACTTTGGGGCCTGGAATTCATGAGCTCCTCCGACGCTTGGAGGATGGGGAGCTATCATGGGAAGATTGTCCGTGGGATGATTATTTCCAGTCATTGGAGCGCGTCGAGCCCAGAAGGGATTTGAAAGCGGCTATGCCGACTCTGGTAGAGGAGGGATCGGGTATGCCAGAAGAGGAGGAGGGAAAGTCAACAATAAGATGGAGGATAGGGAGACTGCTTAAAGGTAAAGGTAAAGCAGATGTAGTTGGCTTCGAATAGTTTTCAACGACACCGGCAAATGATTACTGCATCAGTTAGAAAAGAGCACTAGTAAGACGCATAGAAGGACAGTAGACGAGAATCCAAAAGCAACATGTCCTATTTTGAAGCCCGGAGAAAAAGTTATGCTCTGATTTCTATAAAGCTCTCGCGGCCACCCGCCATTGAAAAACAATGATTTGATATTTGTCGCTAGTCATGCGTGTAATTAATTAGGAAAGATTATTGCAAATAGAAAATAGAAAATCATCGACTCGATGAAGAGTCCGTCTTGGTAACTTCGACTGTCGTTATCATAGTCTTTGTGATACCACCTTGAAACTGGCCCCTGTATCCTGCATTGCCAGCACTCTCATCACTTGACCTCCCCTCAATCTCTGTTTGCACTGTGGTCCTATTCATAACTCCAGAAGGACTAGCTATCGTATCTCGAAGCTCATACTCCTGTTGACCAATATTGATGGCCTTTAGACTGCTTGTCTCATCATCACCCTGTTTACCACTAGACAAGACATGCCAGTTTTTACTACTGCGCATAGTACCGCTCCGTAGAGTACCTCGACCATAGTTTGTATTGCCTGTTGTTGGCGTCTTTTTGGAATTCTTGCCATAGGTGCTGCCAAGGAAGCTTCGGAACAACGGTCGTAGACATGGTAGACTGCCTGCGATGATACCGACGTTAAGCTCAACACTGGTCCAGATTGTGATGTTGCGAGAGTCCCATAGCCAGTCACCAAGCTTGCCGTAGTTGGTGACATATCCAAGCTTGGTAAAGGCAGCGGCACAGGCAAAGACACCAAGACTGAGAATGCCAATAAGGGTTACCCGTGTGCGGAAATGCACGTTGAGTTTCCAAAGCATAGGTGTCGGGATGATGATAGCGAAGAGGAGATCAGTCAAGATATTAAACGCGGAGTTCGTGTACGAGAGTGATTGTAATGTCTTTTGTGACCAGCATTTGGACGGCACGGTTGGATCCCAAAGGACACGAATGTCTGTACATTGGAAGATGACAGTCTACAGAAAAGAAAAGAAGATTAGCCATTTGAACTGGGCGTCGGCGTAGCTGTATGACTTACAAAGAAACATCCAATGGTATAGATTGACATGAAGATCATGATAGACAGAATCAACCATTTGTAGAACTTGGTAGACGCAATTCGAAGGAGCGCGCACCCGACGGACAATTTGACTATGCAGATCGCTATCAAGAAAATGGGCTGACTTATGAAGTTCAACTTCATTCCTGTCATGTAGACATCTGGGTCAACATCGCCAATGTGTTTTCCACCGCCGTAAGCAAGCTGTGCGAAGATCACGCCTTGGCCTGCCCAGGATAGCGCGATGGTGAATATCATGAAGGCATCCTGAGCGTAGGTAATTAGACGGTTTCAAGGGCCGCAAGAGTGAAGGAAGGGAGAAATAAATGAGACTAGGTGCTAGCGCAACTTACATCCCAGCCAAGGTTGCGAATCATAAACAACCGCACGTAAACGCGAGCCAAAACAACAATAGTCGCCAATGTGATCACAAAAACCGTAGAAGCGAGAATATCGACCGCTCCATTCTCGTCGGGATTAGAAGGGAGCTTAACCTGAGGATCCATGATGGCCGAGGGAAGGATGTACAAAGACCCAAGAACTTGGGACGATGGAGAAGGGGCAGGATAATAAGAAAAGAAACACGCATGAGAGAGGGGGGCAGCAAGGGGGGTTCTCTGTTTATCCTTTACGTCGAGTGCACCGCGTTGTCACCAGGGTGTTTGACGAGCTAGAACACAGAATTTCCACTGACCAGGAAATCAAGGCAAAGAGTATGCATATTGCCTCGGCTGCGAGTCCACTAGAAGCCATCTGACATTGCTTTGACGCAGCTGAACTACCAAGTCTAACCAAAGATTCTACACATAATTTTGCTCTAAACAAGATCCTTGTATTGCCACTGTGACTCCGACGTTCAGGTCTATCATACGAGTTCCCCAACGGGGAGTCTGATCCTGGCCGGAGGTGATTGGCCTTACCAGGATTGGATTGATACATCTGCAGGTCCTCTGGATAAAGGACTTATGAAACGCTCAGGTCTGGCTCTTGTTCTGTATTCAGGTTATAGCCGAGGCTAATAGAGAAGGTCGATGTAATATCCGCAGCGACCAATGCGGTGCAGGTCTTGGCGGCCCACCTGACGAAGAGAACGAGGATATCTCGACATGAGTACGGATATATCATATGTGTGATATGCATCTCTACTGCATGATCTTGCCTATTTGATCATGTACTCGGAATGCAACTCCGCGATCGAAAATGGGTGGGTTAATATCTCTCCTCAAAGTGAAACATCTGGGTGACATCGAGTGATTCGCGAGGGAGATCGACATGACGATCAGCAGCAATCTTTTACTAGTCAGTCATGCTAGTCTAGTGACCGGAGAAAAGCACAGTAGTCAAAACACGAATCTTTTGGCCCGTCACTAACGGGAATGTCAATGATCCAGAAACTCCACTCATCTTAGCACGGAACTGTTCCGGATCATCAACCCTAGTTGTTCCCGGCGTCAAAGCGTCATTCTAGCGCTCACCTACGCTATTGCTCCAGCATCTTATACTCTCCTGAAAATCCAGGGCTCTGGAATGCGACAAGAACGTCGGTCCATGGCTTCAGCTGTAGAATCATGCATTTCGCGAGTCAAGACCTACCGCCGTCAGCACTCTATTCCCCTGATTTAAGAATCGTCCGGTGGCGTAGTTAGTTCGCCCCCTGCAATGCCAATGCTAATGCAAACCCGCTGATGGGTCCCTAAATCGGATTAGATCTAAGCTATAACTTATCTGGCCGAACGAACCGAACTACGGAAGTCTATAGGGCTCACTATTTCAAAACCCAGTCTTAAGCCATTTTATACTTTTTTTCTTATTATA
>JAAQRM010000357.1:0-152279 GCA_013396095.1 Fusarium sp. NRRL 52700
GATTATTAATATTAATTAGAAAACTAATTATATATTTATAGGCTATTATACCTAGGGAATTATAGCTAGGTTAGTTATTATTAATATTAAGTATATAATAAAATATTTTTTAATAATTTAAAAGACTTTTAGCTTATTTAAAATTAAATCTTTAATATTAAAGCTTTAGTAATAATTACCTTAATAAGGTAATAATAAAGAAAATATTTAGCTTATTAAAGTTAGAGAAAATATTTTTTTTATATTTATAAATTAAAGCTATTTATTTAACTAGATTATAAGATTTAAAGTAATAGTTATATAACCTAGAGACTTATTATTAAGATTATTATATTCTTTCTAGTATAATATATAATACCTTATATTATACTATACTAAAAATAAGTATTTTATAATATTTATCTTATTATAAAACCTTATTAGCTATACCTTATATATTACTATAAAGATATTTTCTTTTTTAAATATAAAAGAAATTTACTTTATAATAATATATAAGTAATAGTTTAATACGTCTTATATATAATTCTTTTTATTCTTTACTTATACTGTAGACTTTATATATAGTCCTCCAAGCTCCTCTACTGCCGTATTTCAATGTCTCACAACTGGCCAATTTAGCAACTGGAATAGTTACCAACTCTTCTCCAGTGCCAAAGATATTCGTTCAAGAATGTACAGACTTATCACATGTTGCTTTGCTAAAGACTTTGATTGTGTATATCTTGATTTATAATGGACCGTCTGCCAAAGATGAGGTATTGGCAGCGGCTGGAGAACCGTACAAGTCCAACGACACGGCCCTTCTATTGAATAGCCTTATTAATCTCTCTACGGTGCCGAATCAGGAGAATATTGTCAAGGCTGGAGACTCGACGATTGCTATGGAAGACATGTCAGCTCGGTTGTTGAGGACGGCCGTACGGTTACCTTTGCCTTCTCAATCCTCACAGAGCATATCTCCACCGCCGACACCAAGGGTAGGCGGGAGGAAACCAACGGCGGTTTTCAGCAGGAGCATTTTGAGTGGCGCATGATAGCAAAAGACGAGGTACTCGATAAGAATTATACTCATGAGTACAAACTCTTTCGACCTCAGCCTCCATCCGTAACCGGTAGCAGCGTGGCTTCAGACAAAGCTGTTGCCATTGCATCGTTCAAACGGTCAATGAGCCTTACCAAACCATTCAAGATGATATTCGTCGACATTGAACCTCAGTACTGTCCCAAAGACCGATGGCGGCTCAATGGCATTAATTACAGCGCTGGGAATCTGGCAACACGAACAGACAAGTTTTTATACCTCAAATGCCATGGTCTAAACAGCTAGCAAGTGTGTTTAGACACGGCCAGTATGAGCACCATGGCTCACGGTGCTCGGCGGATATGCCTTTCCTTATTAATGAGAACTTCCCTCGCAATGACAGACAACCGTCCTCGAATTCATTCATGGAACCGTAACACAACTGAACTTAGGCTGCAAATGCCACAACACACTCCCTCTCGCCATGTCGCAGTCTGCAAGAACTGCAATAATAGCACGGATCAGCATTTCATATAGTTGCTACGACCAAACCCTTCCGTCAGTTCCAGCTGTTCCATACTGGAAACTGCAGCATATGAACAGTCGACAGACATCTACATATCATAGAAATAAGACTCTTTTGCTGCATTATGCAATCTCAGCCTAAGACGCCAGTGTTGGCCCACTGACCGATAGCAGTTTGCCATGGAGTCACTGAAGCACCTAGAGCCTTGAGTTCATTTTCAACATCTTGCTCGATTTGAACGGCCTGCTTGTTCTCGGTGTCATAAGTAGAGTGAGCACCTTGAAGCAACGTAATCCGAAAACCAGCTTCCAGGGCGCCCTTGCAAGTTTCCAGCACACAGCACTCGCTCTGTATGCCAAATGCAACAACGTGTTGAATGCCCTTCGACCTGAGAAGACCAGCTAGATCTGGATTTGACTTGAAAGTATCTCCTAGGCATATTCAGCAATGCATAATGAATAAGTGTGCAACAATCTCACGTTGATTCTTTGACACGAGTAACTCTCTTGTATTGTTTGGGTCGTTTTTGAAGACCAGCCCCCATGGTATGCTACCCTTTACAAGAGGACCGCTCTCGGGCGATTCTTCATGCTGAACAAAAACTATGATGGGTTTCGGTTCGGCGGCGATACCTCTTGCAACCTCAAGTATTTGTTCTCCAGCATCGCGAATGCGTTCAGCGTGGGGGATTTCGGTCTTGTCATCAGATGCCAGATCTTTCTGGATGTCAATGACAAAAAGGGCGCTCACGGGTGCTGACATGTTGTCGTTCCTTTTGACTCGACCGTGGTAAAACAAACAACTACTTGTACGAAGAATGCTTGGTCATGAGGCCCTTACTAAGTCACAGGATAACTACTCTGTACCTTGCGAATGATTCACGAAAGAAGAAGACTAAGCCAAAACAAGGCACGTTCCAGTTTCGATAGGCTAAGTTCTCCACACAAGAGCAACGCAAATATATCACTATGATGAAATCCGTGTTAATCAACATTGGCAAGAGAACGCGTGGTCCAAACTTTATCATTGTTTAGTATACAATAGATGATAGTCAAGGCGCCTCGAATTTCTTCGACAAGACTACTGACTACATGCTATAGGGTATTACGTAGCTTGACATTCAGTAATGTCTCTTACAGGAGCATCCTTCGGGGATCCTCAATGTACTCCTTCACCTTGACAAGGAATTGCACAGCCTCCCGCCCGTCCAGCAGACGGTGGTCGTAAGTAAGCGCAAGGTACATCATGGGTCGAATCTCGATCTTGCCGTTAACAGCAACGGGGCGCTCCTTGATAGCGTGGAGGCCAAGAACAGCACTCTGGGGGAGGTTGATGATGGGTGTGCCCATGAGAGACCCGAAAACACCGCCGTTACTGATGGTGAAGGTGCCACCAGCCATATCCTCGATAGTAAGCTTGTTGTCACGAGCCTGTAAACACGTGGTCAGTCACCGTTCTACTTGCGGGGGTGCCGGAATTGCGACCAACCTTTTTGCCCATATCGGCAATCGATTGCTCAATCCCAATCATGTCCATAGACTCGACGTTTCGGACGACAGGGGTAACGAGGCCCTTCTCGGTAGCGACAGCCACGCTGATGTCAACGTAGTCGCGATAGACGATGGTGTCACCGCCGTTGGGTCCCTCAATGGAAGCGTTTACGGCGGGGAGATCGCGCATAGCAAGAACGCAGGCTCGAGAGAAAGCACTCATGAAACCAAGCTTGACGCCAGTCTTCTTGAGAACGTCCTCCTTGTAGAGCTTGCGGAACTCCATGATGTTGGACATGTCGACCTCGTTGAAAGTGGTCAGGGAAGCAGCCGTGTTTTGGGACTGCTTGAGACGCTCGGCAATTCGAAGGCGCATACGGTTCATCTTGACCTGAAAGACAATTAGTACCCGAGGACTAGGCTCAAAAAATATCTGCATCATGGCATGTAGCAACTTACACGGCGCTCTTCACGGTTACCCATGGAGGGACCGCTGGAAGCGGCAGGCTGTGGCTTGGAGTCCTTCTCGGCCTGTCGGGGAGGCTCAGGCTTGCTGGGAGCAGGAGCAGACTCCTTCTTGGGCTCAGGAGCGGATTCCTGCTTGGGCTCAGGTTTTGATTCGGATTTTGATTCAGACTCGGACTTCTGGGGCTGCTCCTTGGACTCTTCTTTAGGGGCCTCCTTCTTGTCACCGGATGGCGCACCTCCAAGCTCAATTCGAACAAGGTCTTGTCCGACAGTAACTGTGTCCTCCTCAGCAACGAGGAACTCCTTGATGGTACCAGACTCGGTGGCGTTGACAGCAACGTCAATCTGGTGACGATGTTTTAGTAAGGCTGTCCTGGTGACAGTTTTCGATATTGCTATGACGGCATGCATACCTTGTCGGTCTCGATGGTAGCGATCTCCTCATCCTGCTCAACGTAATCGCCAATGCTCTTGGAAAACTGCTTGAGAGTACCCTCGGAAATAGACTCGGCCATCTGAGGAACCTTGATGACGGAATCGGCATAGGTGCGAACGGTCTGCATCATGGAGGGAAGCATGACGAGAGGGTGTGAATGGGGCCTCAGCACTCTGGTGCCGGGCACCATGCGGACGGCGGTGGCTATACTTCTTGAGAGCATTTTGAAGGACTGTGAGAAGGATTGTCGAGGACGGAGGGGGAGAGGAGAGGATGCGACGGGGAGAATCGCGGGTTGTTGTTGCTGAGGTGGAGATATTTAGAAGGCAGATCAGGAGGGAAAAACGAAACGACACACGAATGAGACAAGCTCGGACAATGATTCGCGATGTTCCACTCACAAACAAGTTCCTCTCGGCAAGCTTTGGGGGAAGCAGAAAAAAAGCCGGACAGTCAAGGTATACGTTAGCGTCGAGGTACACCGAGGTTCCCAAGACGGTGTAGCGCAGCCATAAATAACCCAGGAGGTACATGTCCGGCATAACAGGAGGTTTCCATTAGTTCCGTCAGCTGCTGATTGGCTTGCATCAACCATTTCAATTACCTGATGCCCGACGGCTTAGCCGAACAGTCATGCAGTCAGTTATTCAGCATTGACCCTACATGATGTTTTGCCAGGCTTGCCATCACTTTTCTGATCAGGATTTACAAGCTGCGCAACACATTCTCAACCCCTACCTAGCAGTGACTATATTCTTCCTGCTTTGTGTGGGCAACATCCACCGACACGTGATGACAAATATGTATCACTTATTAGAGTCATGACCAACTCGACGAAGAACTCTGACCACACAGCCTGCCGACCACTAATTGACAGGCCGACACAGGGCCAATGCCATTGAAGAAGCCTGGAGTTCTGTCTGTGATGCAGGTGCAAATGCAGATGAAAGGAGCACCTCATCAATGAATGCGTACAATCTACTATGGTAATACTGCTACAACTTGTCTCAGAATCGTTGCAAGATATTATTGGGTGAATTTAGCCATTACTCCAATCCCAACTCATTGAAAGTTAACCTAGTTTTCGCCCTCTTGATCTTGAATAGGATACCTGGGCGCCTTTGATTCATGTTTGCTTCCCAACTGCTCCTCACTCGTTTCAAACAGTGCTGTTCTCTTCGTAGGACGGCTTCACCTCACGCCAACCTTCAAGCCCTGCCTTGTCTTTCCACTTCTGGGTATCCTCGTTGTATTGCTCCAACCACTTAGCCATAGCATCACTGGCCTGCGCAACAATCTCTGTTTTTGCTTGGCGCGCATCTGCTGCATCCCTTTCGAGTTTCTTGTTTGAGTTACTCCCGATCTGCTCGTCGCGCTCTTTTCTCTTCCTCTCCCGGTCGGCCAACCATTCTTTCCTCCCAGCCAGATATTTGGCGCTGTGTCCTAAACCAGCACTTTCGTGGGATATGCCTTTGTGCGGTCTGTCGAGAGGAGGAGCAGTGAAGAAGAAAACTCGGCCAGAACTGTCATGTTGAAATGACTCTCGAAGCTCCCTTGGCATCGCATCGTTCATATTGTCGGGAAGTGCGTAGACCTCTGGTGGTCTGGGTGGGTTATACACATTGCCACCCTGCATAGGCATCCCTGGTGCAGCTGGCATAGGACTGCGAGCGACTGGAGTGGCCTGCACTTGGTTGTATGCCTGGGTCATGTGATTTGGCATAGGTGTTTGCTGATGCATGGGAGGCACCGGTTGCCCATAGTTAGGGGCGAATCCTTGTGCGTATCCTGCCTGCGAGTGTTGAGGTTGGTGTTGATATTGCACAGGCCGTACAGACACTTGAGGCTGAGCACCTAGGTGAGGTTGATGTGGAATAGGGACGGGAGTCTGTTGAACTTGTGCTGGTTGGGCGCCTGGAGTGACCGGCTGAAAGTGATGTGTCATGTGAGCATTGTATGGGACGGGCGAAGGTGAAGGACCTCCAGGATAGGATATCGAAGGATGTCTCCCGGAATGATCACTAGGAATGCCACCAGGCACTGACAACATTGAAGCGCGCCGGCCAGAATCAGCGCCAGCATCAGGTAGTGGGACGGCCGACATGGCTTGTGGCGGAGGGGTGGGCACTGGCGGTGGTGATTCCTAGCAAGTTATGGTTAGTTGCGTGCGACAATAAAGTGAGACGAAAGAAAGCCTGAGGCATGCATGAATCACGACCAAGAACCAAGGCGTGAAAGCTGGGAAGAGGGAAAAAAGGCGTTGGCGGGCAGGGATCATGCAGGGTGCTCGTTTGCTGATAACGAATACAGTGGCAGCCAGCCGAGTCATGGCATGGCAGGGCAGAAGAAACGAAAGAACAGATGCATTTCACTTACATTGGCCTCCCGTTTACGGCGATGTACCGCTCCAACAATGGGCGGGGCATTTGGGCTTCCCCATGTTGGCTTGGGGAGCTCATCTGTCTCCTTTGCATCCTCGCGGAGCAAGTGCTTAATAGGACTGGGAATCTTCTTCATACGCCGAGGCACATCAAAGAGGTCCATTTCATAGTCCTTGTCGCGTACCTCATCCGGGACACAGCTTGCCCACGTCTTGATCTTGTTGAATGTGAACTTCTCCTCGTTGTAGCGTGATTCACACACATAAATCTCCTTGTCCAGAGGAAATCCTCGAGGTCGCCCTTTATTGAATCGGGTCACGAACATGACAAAGCATTGATCCAAAACCTCTTCGATTTGATGATCCCGATATTGACCTGTCTTGACGACTTCATGCTCGAAGAAATGCTTCTCATATCGATGTACAGTTTGTTCTGGTCGGTAGTACCAGCAGGCATTGATCCACCTTTGGCCAGCACGGTCTTGCCAAGTTCGATAGATTTGTGCCACTGTGGGCTTGGCCAGGTCATTGGGATTTCTAATGTGAACCCAATCACCTATATTCATGTTAGCCGCGTGACGATACTGGAAACGCATCGCACAGTGGTATCTCTGAATGTACGTACCGACTTTCCAGGCCTGCCCGTTATGTTGGATCTCAGCCAACGGTAACTTGCCGTCTTCGTCTCGAAAATCATCATCGGGTTTCGCCTTCTCCTGTTCAGCTAAAAAGACAGCTTCTTTCTGTAGCTCAACCGCGGCCTTGTATACATCGCTGTCATCCTCATTGTACCGCTTCGCATTCTCAAACATGAGATTCAGATCCTGAAGAACATGGTCGATGCTTTGATACTTCTTCCGCTTGGCCTTTTTCTTGATGTTATCGAGAGCGATGGGGTTTAGTATCGTGGTATAGTAATCTGGTACAGCTGCTTTGTCTGGTAGCTTCTCGAAAGGATGAACAAGCAGATTTCCTGCAGCGTCCTTAGGCTTTCTCAATCCCTTCAATAGTGAAGCGATGCGGGCTTCGTTCGGCGTAAGAACACTAGGAGGTCGGCCTCTTCGTTTGTGCGAATCATCTTCATAATCTTTATCCTGATCTCTTCGACCAGCGCCACGTCGTCTTCGACCCCTGCGTCGTCCGCCTTCATCGTCTGAATCGTCATCTTCATCTTCATCGTCTTCTTCCTCTTCATCCTCCTCGTCGTCGTCTTCCTCGTCATCCTCATCACCCTCTGCTGGTGGAGACTCCTCTGCGGGTGGTAATTCGCCCAGATCTGGCAATTGTGCATCATTGGCATTGATGTGGCCCTTTTCTACCAACTTCTTGAGCTCTTGGACAAGAATTTCCCGAAGGCGAACTGCTGCACCGAAAATGGGAGCGGAGGGTCGGTTGTAAACTTGAGCGTTGTGACAGATTTGCGCGACATCCTTGACGAACTCGGCAAATGAGCCGTATTGTTTCTTCTGAGTTTTGCCCTATCGTTTTGGTCAATGATCCATATAACCAGATACCAAGACTGCATTAAACCTACTCGGATGGTACTGAAAGCAACGGGTTCGGCGATGATTTCGAAATAATCGGGCAGCGTCCGTCTATTCGGGATGCGCTGGAAGCCAGCAGCTAGCTGCTCACCACTATAATTCTGTCAGAATCACCCAATCCTATCCTGCACTAGGGATGGGAAGCATACTCATCCTGAACGCTACACAGATAGATCGAGAGATTATGAATCAAGCGATACATGTCGGGCCGGCCTTCATCGTCCACCTCACCTTCGGCGTCCTCTTCACCTTCGGCATCTTGGTCACCTTCTGCGTCCATATCTACGTCAGGGTCGCCTTCGGCATCGATATCATCGTCCAGTGTATCCTTCATCTCGACATCCACGGAGGCAGTCTTCGCTTCTATAGATTCGCGCACCTCTGGCGCGTTCGCCCTCCGGCTGGACATGACAGGCTCGTGAGACCACTCAGGTCTGGTCGCAATGCGGGAAAATCGGGGCGTTAACGGCGCGTACTATTCGCGTTTTCCAAGTATATCTATATTGAGGTATTCAGTTGATGAGGCGGGTTGTACTGCGAAATCACGGCAGCGGAAGAAAGCTGTCATTAAAGAGTACCTGTGTACTATTCCTGAGCTTGATTGAAAGTGCGACTGCCCTAGGTACCTAGGTAAAGAGCGCGTGGAGTTGCGCGCGACTTCTCGTACTGTAATTGGTTAGAATGGCTGTGCATTTGTAAAAGCGGGTCCCAATTGGCTGTCACTTGACACATGGTTGCGATGTTGGTGCCAACTTTCATCCAGATCATTGATTCAGTCTAGCCTTATTGTTTCTGTGATTCATTTACTGGATTTGTGTACCTGTTACTCGGGCTGATAGCATTCTCTTGTGGTTCCAAAACCTGCTTAAAACGGACTCGATACCTCGCTTTCCTGTTGCTTTCTTTCAATTCCTCGCCTGAGAGCAAAGCAGCCCCTCCTCCCTCAATCACCTCAAAACAACTTTCACCCAAACACATTGATCACCATTATCCGTTACGAGAAAACCCAGTAAACTTCCATCTAATACTGAATCCTGCATAAAATCACCGTCATGCGAGCTCGTTATAAAAGTCCAGCCGGTACCGGTACCCTCGAGATACCCGATGATGCCACTGTTAAAGTGCTATTTGATGAACTTCGAGCCAAGACAGGAATTACCACTTTCGCGATAAAATATGGCCCTCCTATGGCTATGAAGACTCTTGGAGCTAGCCAAAGTGATCAGATTGCTCGATCTCTTGGTCTTCACGGTGAGACACTCACTATCGTACCCGAGGACGTACCACCTCCCGCACCTACTGCGCCGCTTCAAACTGGCACTGCCCAACATCAAACAATGACATCTCGAGCAGCAAAGCGAAATGAGAGCCCGGAAGATGTCAATGTTCCGTGGCCAGAACAGGGTGGAACCCTGCGTAAGTGATAACCTTTTGTTGGCTTCCAGAGACTACTTTTATTGACAGCACGTAGTTCTAAGAGTGATGCCCAGCGATAACAGCTGTTTATTCACAGCTTTTGGCGGTGCCCTGCAAGACCAGATCCCCGCTCAACGGCTGAGAAGGATGATGGCTGACTACATTGTTGAACACCCCGAGGATTACTCAGAAGCTGTCCTCGGTAGTCCTACCAGCCAATATTGCCGCAGTATTCAAGACCCAGATCGGTGGGGAGGCGGTATTGAACTGAGTATCTTATCCTCCATCTTCGATATCCAGATCTGCACGTTTGATGTCCAGGTTAGTCGAAGTATTATACTACACCGCTCCTCACTGACATTGAAAATTGCAGGCACAAAACCTGATCAACTTCGGAGAGGATAAGCGAGATCGCTGTATTCTTGTCTATTCAGGAATTCACTATGACCGAGTTGCCTTTAGCCTGTCTGACTACCCACATGACTCACCTACTTACCCGCCTGAGATGGATCGAACTGTTTGGCCGACTGATGACGACGAGATACTCGAAAAGACCAGAGAGCTCGTCGAGAAGCTCAACAAAGCGCACTACTACACTGATACGGAGGGACTTCTTCTACGATGTGATGTGCCGGGATGTGACTGGATAGGTAGTGGCCAGCGTGAGGGACAGAAGCATGCAGAACTCACAGGACACGTGGCTCTGAGTGAAATCCAAGACGAAGGTGACAACGTGCTCCGGAAGTGCGATACACCTGGATGTGATTTCATCGGCCAAGGCGACAAGGTCATGAGGCAGCATAGTGCAGATACTGCTCATGAGAGGTTCTCCATCATTCCGGACTGGTGAGAGGGAACTGACAGAAATATGAAGCCTTTGATGCCCTTCCTCCTTCTAGACATTTCAAGTAGTTTGTTGAGTTTTCGGACATACTTAGCGCTTTAATCGCTGAAACAAGATATTACTTTGCAACCATTGCACGCTGCGAGGATATTCGCAGTGAACTGAGATCAAGTTGATGCTGAGATGCAACGAAAGGGTGTCTTGGAATGGCTGAATTTAGGCTAGCTATTGGCACAAATGCCATGAGAGAATAGCGTTGTTCGCTGAATGCCCGATTCAAAACTTGGTGACGGCTGCTATCGCTCTCGAAAACACTTCCTTTCCAACCTTATCTGCCGTATCGATTGTTCCATCATGCCGGGACACAGAACACCGGGAAACGGCTATGTGATTTCGTTGTTCTGCTGGGCGAGGAGGCTTTGTGGTATGGTTTTGTGTTTTTGAATGAAAGCATGACCAGAAAACTATGGGTTAGGTGATCGCTTCCGATGATAAATAGACCTGTGCTGAGCAGGGTAGCTGCTTTCCGCTCCAGGCACATCGAACGCGACGCCCTTACCATTCAATTGGCCTTTTTAGATAGCTCAAGGTTATGTACCGAGTCAATGTTGGCCAGTGAAAGGTTCAAGAACTCATGTTTGTTAGACCAATTCTGCTGTCCCTCGGCAAACTCCATCATCTGCTGAGGAGGAGGAGGTGGGTCAGTGATCTTGGTGATCAGGTATGCGGTGGATGCTTCGGCAATGCCATAGACGAGGACGCCCACTAGAGGAATTCTGACAAGGATGTAGAATCCCAGACCGAAACCAAACAGAACTCCCTCGCGGCTGCGGAACCAGTTTCGCTTTTGATCCTTTGTAAAGTGAACACGAGCGAAGTATGGCTCAAGCAACTCTCGCATCAAACTTCTGGAAGAGAAGTAGCTCTGAAGAAAGATTACCAGGTACCTTCGAGGGAGGAAAACCCCCGTACCGAAGATGATCGAGGCCGGTCCCAAGCCCACGGCGTTATTGAATGTGTAAAAACTGGCCGCAGGCAGGACAAATCGGCCGATGTATGGTGTATATGAGAGTGCAAAAACTGCTAAAGAAATACCACCCTTACGGAGAAAGCGGTAGAGAAACATGGAAACAGCCTGAGCGGTACTTTCAGAGTGCGTACTTCCATCGGAGGGACGGTACATCTTAAAGTTGGGATAGTACATATCCCGAAGCTCCGAAGGCTTATCACCCCGGTGCTTTTGGACATAGGTCATATCAACCCATTGCAGGGACTGCATGAAGCTATTTGAATGGGATTAGATAGTTCCAAGTGTTTCGTGACGTTTTGTTTTCAACTTACAGGTTATCAAGGGTCGGTACAACATAACGCATGAGGGCCATGAGGAAGAAGGGAACTTGGAGGACATATTCTGCGACAAAATCAAGCCCACCGACGAGAGTATCGTCCCATGTTACGGCATCAAGAGAAACAATGAATGAAATAAACCATAATAAAACCTTGATCCCGACGATCTGATTGTGCAGTCAGTAGGATGGCTCTTCTGCTCATACGTAATGAGACTCACGGGTATGGTGACGATTAGTCTAATAGCAAGACCTGCCACCACTGCAATGGCAGCTTGACGATAGTGATCGGTTGTGAAAAGTGCCGGATTCTGTAGTGCTCGATGAGCTATATTGTTGGTTAGTGATGGGTAACGGGCATGATGCCACATGCGGGTGGTGCTCACCTCCCACCAGAGTGAGCTGAGCGCCACGTATTACAGTATTGGGATCGAAGTGAGAGAGATCGAACTTTTCCTCGAGCTTCTTCTTCAGCCTGTCCTTATCAAGTTGAGCCTTTTCATTAGACGACATCTTGAGAGCTAAAGTCAGGCACGGGAAGCTGAAGGATATGAGGGAGACCAAGCTACAGGCGCCCAGAGCTCCAGTTGAGCTTGTGTCGACGGGCTGGATTTCAGTGAATACCTACAGTGTATCAGACACTGAATTTTTGCCTGCCTTCTGAATAGAATAAAGGGTCTTTTGGAGACTGTTGAGTATTCGGCGGTTTCGGGTTTTGGCTAAGAAATGAAGGTAATAGTGATATTCAGGAACACGAGTTGGGAACCTTGGCATGATAAGACTGTAAGGTGACGTAAGTATCGTGTACCAATTGAAGCTTACGCCATATTGGCGGCTGAGTTAGTTACCTAAGGTACTAAGGTAGTAGGTAAGTAGCTAGCTATAGGTGAGGCGGGTGCATCCACAACTTAAGGGAGCAAGAATAACATGTGATATGTGAGAACTACAAGACAAATACTATTCTTTGAAGGTTTTCTTCGAGAGGGCCGCAATCCTGTCGAAATTACACGACACAGCAACGTTCACAAATCTCTGAAGAAAGCCCTTATGACTGAGACAAGCGCTCTCATAACATAACCTCGTTTTGCCGCGTCCTCCAATCTCCACTTAAACCAGTTATGATTGCTCCGCCACCTCTTCGTGGCTGGCTCGGGTAGGACAACTGCACCTAAGTGGCGTTCGCAGCTATTTATGCAAGGTCCAGCTTCGGGGAGGAAAGAAAACTCAGGACCTTGATCCTAAGTGATAAAAAGACTTAGGTAAGTGGGTATAAATTTAGGATACGTTTAGTATAGACTTAGGCTACCCTTTGCCAAGTTTATTCTGACACCTTATATAGAGGTCTGATATTTTCTTGCTCCCTGAGGACTAGTTTACATCCACCAGTTGACTTGGTACCTTGGTTGGTACCTACACAAAGAAATATATTATCAGAAGGACAGCCAGGTTCAAACTCGTCAACGTTCTTCTTGTACGGAGCGTTGACTTCATCGGACGATAAAGTCAGACATAGCATGTTCTCATGGTATGACAACTCATCTCTTACACCGACCGTTTTACAAAACTTGAATGGCATGGGCTTGAACTTGCTGTGCACAGAAATGTCCCCAGTTTGTTGAACAGCTTTTGCTCGATTAAGGGATCGAGGAGCGGGACGACGGGATCATCAGCGGGCCTGGGAATTTGTATGTGGATGGATGACTAAGGCTGCACTCCTCTAAACTCCCCTGTAAATCTAAGTAGGTACAGCGCAGTACCCTGGATGGCTGCGCCAGAGTCCATCCCATCGCCTCAGCACTTCGGAACGGAAGTCGAGGCAGCGAACAGAACAGAAAAGAAAAGACCTTCCTACCTACACTCGGGTCGTCCGATAACGATAGACATAACAACACCCAAGAACCGCTCCCCTTCGTTGTTCTACCCCTTTGGGCTTCCATTCACCCTCCATACCTCCAACTACCTAGGTACCTACCCTGCGTAGTCTCCCTTCCACTGAGGCGTTGGTTGGTCAGGGGACTCGACTCGCGATCCATCTACTCGACACGACCCGGCGCGACAACCACAACTGGACCAACATCTACGGCGGGCGCGCAGCCATGAACGATCTTCCTTATTGTCTCTTCGAGCTGTTTGAGATGTAGCCAGGCCGAACAAATATTTGCGCTATCAAAAAAAGAACAAACTGCCGCGACGTCACATCCTTATCATGGACGATTCGGGTGACGATTTGGCGGCTCGAGGGCCCAGACGAGTATCAACTGCCCCTATGCCTTCACGAGGACCCACGGAGCCAGAAACACCCGACACAGATCTTGTCGAAACACTCTACAGCCATCCAAATGTCAAAATAATATCCTTTACGGCCACTGGCCGAGCCTATGCGAGGAGTCCTGGAGGGCCCGCCTTGAGCAACGTTGATCCACCGAGTTCCCTATCATGGTCCTCACAGCTCGAGAGAACCATCGCTGTAGGTGAGTTGATAAACTAGAACGAATGACTATGCATGTACCGCGAGTTGCTAAGTACAGCACATAGGACCATTTCGCATATATCGAGCCCCAAGATCGGTAGCCTTCTTGAGCTGTGGTTCTGCACTACAACCAATTCTACGAAAAAGCCAGTGCTGGTGTATAGACGAGGTCAACAGTAGGTTTGTCCTACAAATACGGCGACCGAACTATTGGAGAATAGAGCTTCCAGTTGATGACCCCGAAGATCAGCAGCGAGCGGAAGAACTGAGAGAAGTATTGGACAAAATTCTGCAATTCGAAAAGACGGAATGCCCTTTCAAGCGCACCTTTACTGTCGATTTGCCTGAGCAGGTTCCCGTCACAATCCTGCCCTGGACGCCGCGCGCACAACCTATGACTCCTTCTGAGGAGGCAACACTAGCATCATCTACGGACTCACGAAGGTCCTCCTTTGTTGGGAGAGCTTCTACACCCACTCCATTGATTCCTAGACAGCCCAGAGATATACCGACAAGCCCGATACCAACCAGACCTGAAACTACGGCATCTAGTGTGGTGCCTTCCAACATATCTCTTTATGAGGAGTATGGAATGAATCTCGACCCTTTGCAACCGTTAGGTACAGGGACTGCCGGCACTGGACCCTTGGAAGCTGTGCCAGAACACCGAGGTGAACAAGGCTCACCAAATGTGCTCGACTCTCATGATAAGTCATCTGTACTCTCTTCCAGTCCCACGGAAGATGATTCCCCCGTGTATCAACTTCACGAAGGCTCTGGAAATCGAGGTGGCAATATGAAGGCCAGGCTGCGACGACGAACTGGGAATTTCACAACAAGATCTGCTACGATGCCACCACACATGATGCCAACACGGGATAAGTCTGCACCCTCGGCTTCCACGTCAAGGGAGCCTCTCTTAAGAAGTGTATCGGAAACAACAAGAAAGCCGACTGGCCGTGCTGCAGATACCGCCTTTTCTCCCCAGAAGAAGAATAAAGGAGATGTGAAGGCCCCCCAGTCGCCGCAGCAAAAGGTCAATGCTCAGCAACCGCGATTCCTGCGTAGAGATAGCGAGGAATCTTTCCATAGTGTTGAGTCATGGCATTCGTCCGGAGCTCCACAGCATCCCTCGCCTCCGACTTCCCAAGCAGAATCTTCTATGGAGGCAAATAATGACCCGTACGAGGCAGATAGACTCTCAGCCGGCAAAAGAAATAAATCATCACATAGCAGGGGTAGTTCTCCCATGCCATGCGCATGGGAGTCCGACTCTGATGATAGCGAAACATCTGACGAAAGTTCATCGTCGGATGCGGATTCAGTGAGAGAACTCAGAAATGATGCCTTCCCCAAACTTGACGCCGGCCCGTCGACAACAGCTACGACCGCACCGCAGCGGCCCTTCGTTCCACGTCACAGAGCGACGACCGGTAGTATTTCTGTAAGGCGACGCGCCCTGTCACCTCTGCCACCAGCAGCCAACCTCTTCACACCTGCTTCAACCATGGAACGGAGACCATACAGGAGTAAGTTGGAGACGGTTAAGAACCTTCCAATGGCTATCATTGCCAAGACCTACGAGATGATCTTGGGTCCACCCAGCTCTCTCATTCGCCTAATCCTCAAGGTGGCAGCTAAGATTGCTTCTGGACAATGGCGAGGTCTCGTGTATGGGTATGGTGAGGATGGCGAAGAAATACCGGTGCAATGGGATTACTCTGAGGGGGAATTCAGCGACTGGAGTGATGATGAACATGATCAACATAATCTCGGTCATAAACAAGGGAAGCGAGAGCATCGGCATAGCAGACACCGCAGCCATGCTCAAGATATGACAGCAGAAGATGAGATGCGCAGGCGGCCCTCATCCTCTGACGATAGCCGAAGCTGGGGCGTTGATTGATTGATTAAGTGTGATTTGCTAAGTACGTGCTATGCTTATGTTGTATGATTTTGAAAGGTCCATATTGAGAACGTTTCTATGAATGAGACGCAGTGGCATATTGGGTGTGGCGGAACGTTTTGGTTGGGCGCATGGAATAGGACCAGCCGGCGTTCACTGTAGGATTCAATATATGGATGGAGTTTTATACATTTCTTCAAGCTACCCATCTATTTGGGCTCAGGAGTTCGTATGAGCGAGCCACTTTGGCATTTATCCAATATTTAATTGTACACTATAGCTTTATTTCATGAACATGATAATACTCTACTCTACTCTTCTCTACTCTACCATACCTCCTCGGCTCCTTGGGGAGCAAACTGCACATGTACAAATTCCTAGCTCCATGACTTCTTGCAGGCTTTGCACACGTAGGACATCTACAAAGAGACTCGACGGGATGTGAGCCTCATAATGGCCAACATGTACCGAAGGCAAGGGTCGCAATTCACTGAATAACACGACGAATACGGGCAATGCGAGATAATAAACCATACGGAATCGAAGTGCCTAGCCCACTAGGAAAGGGTCAGAAAGACGTGCTGGGATTGGATGGTTTGCTACATGACCCGCAAACTAGGAAATCGTATTCATCGCATTCATCCACGATTGGTCAATTACTTGCACCACAGGGCTGAAGAGTGATGGCGTCGGACGAAGCTGCAATGAAATGATATGTGGACTTATGATGATCACAGGGGCCTTGTTGTTGATCTTATCGTCATGGCGGAGTATATAAGTCGAAGTATTTCTCTTTGGTCTGAGACTCTACCTTAGAGTCTCAATGGGAAGAAAACCACGACAGGAGGACTCGTAACACTTATACGCACTTCTTACTAAATAAGACACTATCATGTCTGACGGGAAATACGGTACGGCATTCAATTTCATGCTTGACAACCGTTGAAATCGCTGGAAACTGACCATATATTAGTTGACGGGAGCTACTGGTTTTATGCCCCTAATAAGGGTGCCGCCATCTTCTTCTGTCTCGCTTTCTGTTGCACAGGATGCTTCCACATATGGCAGTGCATGTGAGGCTCCAGCCCAATCCATCATAGGAACCCTGGAAGAGCTCTAAGACTCATAGTAACTGATCATCTTTTGCAGACTGTATAAGTGTTGGAAGTTGACGCCTCTGTTTTCATTCTGCTCTCTTCTCTTTACTACAGGCTTCGCACTTCGGGTATATGGAGCTTTTCATTATGAAAATCTCGACATCTTCATTGCAAGTGTCTGCATCACTTATGCAGCGCCGTAGGCTACCCAGTACTCGAGCCTTGATCGTGGTGTATCATGCTGACCATCCAATTCCATCTGTAGCCCGCTACTGGAACTTCAAAATTATCGCATTCTCGGCCGAATTCTGTACTACGTCCCTTACAACTCACCCATTCACCCTGGGCGTGTCCTGACAACCTTTGGTTTTATTTCAGGTATCGTTGAGGCTCTGAATGGCTGGGGTGCATCATACTCCGCGAATCAATCGTTGACCGACAGTGAGATTGAGATAGGACATGCTCTGATCAAGGCCTCATTGCTCTTACAGATTTTCGTGGCAATGCTATTTATTACGCTGGCTGCTACGTTCCATTACCGATGTGTTGTCGCTGATATCACGAACGAGCGGCTCAACAAGCCACTGTGGACTTTGTTTACCAGCATGACCCTTATTCTTGCGCGAACCATATATCGCATTGTGGAATACTTCAGCGTTGCGGACCTTGTTAGGTACGGACCAGACTTTGAGTCAGCAAAAATTAGTCCTGTCGTGAGATGCGAGTGGTTCTTCTATGTGTTTGAGGCAGCTCTTATGCTTTGCAACCTTGTCATGTTCAACGTACGGCATCCCCGGCGATACCTTCCCAAAAACAACAAGATCTACCTCCTCACAGACGGCGTTACGGAGATTGAGGGCCCTGGGTACAAGGACCCGAGGAAGTTGTGGCAGACCCTTATCGATCCTTTCGATATTCAGGGGTTGGTAACTGGTCGTGGCCGGGAAACTGACAAGTTTTGGGAAACGGGCCACGGGCGGCCAACAGACTCAACTAACACTTCTGGAGCCAAAACTGAAACTGTTTAGTAGATTTCTCTAGGGCTGTCTCAGAGGATACATGTGGTCGTATTACATTGGAGGGTTGTATGGTTGGCAGGATGCCTAGGGGAGGAAAGAAAACACAGGACCTTGACCCTAAACAATAAAAATATTTAGGTAAATCTAGCCTTAGCTCAGAGGAATCTTTACTAAGTTTATTTTGACACCCTATATCAAGGTCCGGTCAGGTGTTTTCTTGCTCTCCGAGGGATGCTCAGCGAATACTGGGTACCTCATTACCGCTTTTCGTGTGAAGTGACTAAGGAAGAGCTTAGAGACAATAACTACCTAGGTACATACCTACTAGGTAGTTGATACATACCTAGAGGCTAGGCAGAATAGACTACTTGTTTCACCGCATGCTCATCCTATGAGCCTCAGCAGTGTGGCTTGTCCCAAGAGCAGGCCCTTGGGTCAAGATTGAATTGACACAACACAATATTAGTACCTAAACACTGATCAAATGCACGGATCGAGACAACGATACGACCCGAGAGCAATGTCGAAGAAACAAAACAAAACAACAGGTTTGAGTCATGATGCTTGGGTTGTTGCCCTTGCAAATGAGCTCAATGCAGATACAAATCGCTAAATGGATCAAGTCGCATAATCCTCAAGCTATAACGTACCTGAGGAGCATCTGAATTGGTATTTGATGCGGGCGAGCGAATCAGATCAAGGCAAATTGACGAGAAGGAATGATGGAAATGGCCCATTCGGCGGTTTTGTTTAATTGAGACAATTCAGGTGATCCTTCATCGACGAAGGATCGGAAAGGGGGGGAACACAGCCTTCCCAACCCCAGAATTGTAAATTCGATAAAATTGGCTAGGCAGAATAGAAATTGCGCACATACCATACCACATGTCTTTGTTTCTGTAACTTTGAGTCTGTCTATGCTGCATGCAGTATGTATGTACCAGTTTTCACATATTCAAATCATCTCATACTTGTGATGCGGTCGACCGACCAGTGGTTACAGGGGGCTTCCAAGAATGTTTCTAGAAAGGACCGACCCAAGACCTGACCTGACGCATAGGGTGGGTTTGGTTGACCCTGTGCGTTGATCCTGGCGATCCTGATTCTGTCATTCAAAAGACTCCGCAAGCCTATTTCGATGTTGTTGATACTGCAAAAGCCGTCAAAGGCTTTATATCCGGAGTTGCAATTTACTTTTTTCGCATATCGGTTTCGCTAATTACCTAGGCTTAGATGAGCCAAAAATAAACACATTCTAACGAGGACGTGCTCGTTTTGGGATTTCAATAATTTATTACCTTCGCCACACCTTGCGGTCACTTTTGCAAGCCTCAATCAGTTTTTAGCGTGGGATTGCGGGGAGAGGGGCCTGGGCCTCTGGGCCTCTGGGGCGAATGAGGAGCGAATCCGCTAGGCTTAGTGAGTACTAACAGCTCGTTTCGGGCAACATCTCGTTTGTCCCTTGGTAGTAGAAACACGGGACCTCAGCTGGGGTTGAACTCTTTTTGTCAGACACGAATTGTTTGTCTTTGACCTCGCTCTCCCTGGGAATTAGTTCTTTACATACTGAGCATGGATAGGTATCTAAGGGGCCACAATAACTACCTAGGTAATTAGTGCATACGTCAGTGCATCGATGTTCTGTTTTGACAAACGCCAAGAAAAAGATCCTCATCATCCTTGTCCCACGACATCCATCCTTAGCTTCCTCCACGGGCGCCGTGCGGGCCCGTATCAGACGGCGGCCGATAGCTAGAAGCGGTCACATCTTTCAGCTCAGCTCGCCAGAGTTCTTCCTAGTCAGGTCAGGTGGTAATCAAGGATCAGCCTGGGCCTAATACAAGGCATTCTACTACTAACGGGACCTCTGAAGCTGAATCTATCGTTCTATTCATCCCTTGACAAGCTGCACATTCACTATACAACAGCCCCGGACTGTGCTGTTTACTACCAACAACACAAGGGCTTCGCCTCTTCTGCTTCTTACCTCACCTCAGATTAAGGAACCTCGGTCTTTTTCTGACCGGGCATGCTAAAGACCAGAGGCGGAGAAGAGTTCTAAGCCTCCTACTGAGCAAGCAACTCCATATACTTCTCCATCTGTCCATCTCACGCGTCTTGACGACCTCTCTACCTCTCTCTCTCTTTTGCCAGATTCTCAAAGCGTTGCTGGCTGTTGTCCACCCAAGTCGGACATCGCGTTTGTTACAGCACAATTGTTATGATCTGACGCCTACCATAGAGTCACTCTCTCACCAATAACGATTTCGCCCACCAAATCTTTCTGAATCCACTGCATTCGATCCATCACATTGACCCCTGGTGAATCTGTTGCTAGTTCGACGTAACGTTACGAACAGTACCTGTCTTTCAGCCACCATCTCCCACCAGTTGTCATCATGGGGGAACAACCAGGCATTTACTTTCATCTGGAAATGGGCGTCCCACTGCCCAAAATCATGTCCAAGGACCGACACATTACTTATGTATCAAAAAGCATGCGCGACCGAGCCAACCAATTTCCTCGCCAACTACCTCCAACAAATACCAACTATCTCGACGCTCCTACACAGTATCAGGTCGCTCACCAACAAATGACAACCCAAGCTCAGCATCCACAAACCCAACCACAGCAACAGTTCACTCGTCCCATCAGCAACCTGTCTCCCAATATCTACAGCAGAGATCCAGTGTCGGTTAGCATGGCCCATGAACCTACATATCAACCATATCGTCCACAACAAGTACAACACCACATCAGAGAGTATTATGCACCATCTGCCCTAGCTCAACAACATCAACGAGGAACTACCCCCGAGGAGCTGCGACTAAGCTCAAGATCCGCGGAAAGAAGTTCTCACGAGCGTGGAAGGTCGGCACCCCCGCCTTTGAACAGCAGTCCCTGGGATGTGACCTCCAACAATTCAGGAGGCGAGCCCCAAGTTTGGAAAGCTTTGCCTGCAACGCCGAATCAGTTCCGATTGGGAGAGGGCGACATGCCATGGGACAGCTGGAATTTCCCTATGGGATTCAATGATAACAACGGACATGATGACAACAATGAAGGGGGAGAGAGCCATACTCGTTCGCGTGAGGTCAGCCTCCGAGCAACATGGGGACCCGAGTTCCCAGGAGAGCCATCACGATATATCCAGCCTGTGCAAGTGGATGATCGAGCGCGAGGCAAGGCCAAAGACATGCAGTCATTAGCTTCAGCACTGATGACGGTGGATAACGGGTTTGAAGACCAGTGGTGGTATCAGGGACCACGTCTCGTCCATCTTGATGGCACAACAGTCATGGTACCTACAGCCGTTCCAAGGTCCAGCTTTCACCCAGACTATCAACAAAGCTCGGTAGGATGGGCTGTCTCGCGCGAAGAAGAGCAACAACAGAAGGATCTTCAGTATCAGCATCAGCTACAACAGAGTCGCCGCGAACAGGAGCAGCAACGATATCAGCGTAACCGACAACGACATCTATCTCTCCAGGAAGAGCAATTCGCATCATTTGTCTCCCCGAATACTTCTTTCCAACCTATATCACCTCGATCAAGCCATGCAGATATTGTGTCGCCTTTGAGCGACTATCCGAGTCCGCTATCGAGTTATGAGGGACTACGGCGGTCTTTGACCACGAGATCAGATGAACCTCACATATAGATTCCCCTGGATGCGACCTTGATCACTGCTGGGAAGTATGACAAGTACCCGGATGCATTGACTTATGACAGCGTCAAAATGGTTTAATGAGGAACATGCATGGTTCCCCGTTGTGCCGAAATAGTTATTGGTTTCCGAGTCAAAAAGCCTCACGCCAGAGTATGCTCAGGTCTAACGAATGAGGGAGTTACCATGTCATATATTTTTAGGCGCTCAGAAGATGTCTTGGGTGAACGTATACAGGATGGCGTTAACAAAGAGTTTGACGTCTTTCAGATACCTTTTGGTCTGGGTGCGAGAAAACGACTTAATTGACCGTTTAATTGACGCAAGCTGTTGTCTACCTAGGTAGTTCTGATATGATAGCTCTCGTCTAGTGATTATTGTGCAGTAAGCCGTTTCAAGCCGACAACATGATCAAAATAACTAATTCCAGGCCTTGAACTGAGACCCACGAAGATAGATTATAAAAGTGAATCGAACGTTGATTAAGCTCGGGGCATTCATAGAGAGTAAAAAGACTATTACATGGTAAACTTTTGAGGTAAGTGGCCTAACACAGTCATTATACATGAAGTGGGTGGTTAATCAGCTCTTGCTAGATCTCTTAGTAGGAGTTTTTCCTTCTTAACTTATCCTTCCTAAAGAATTCATACAACTTAAAGTTACGCCGAAACCTATTTGCTCAACTATAGCAGCACGTAACCCGGATGCCATTGTAGACCTCGTGCATCATGTTTGGACCATCTCTACCCTAGGCTCGTTGGCCACTGTCTTCTTCCGTCCATGTCCGAGTTCGAACATGACCCATTCGTAAACCGCCCACTGAACAGCATTCACAATGAAAGCTCGTACGCTGCAGACAGTCAACCCTCTAAAGAAAACACGAGACCCTCCCTCTCGGTACGCCTCGCGTGCGACCTGTATTGCGCCTGCCCGTTTGGTTTGTGATGCTAAGTTTGGCTGCAGAAGGAGTGTTGTTTCTGCCTGTCCGCCAAGGGTCTGAGCTTGAACTCTAGTCTTGATAACATCAAGTGGAAATATGCTCGCCCAAGTTGCGACTCCAGCTAGTCCTCCGCAGAGGAGAACTTTAGCGGCCTCGTGTTGCAAAGAGGTTTCTTCGCCCTGTTCCGCGGCCAGCCAACGGGTAGTCAGCTCATAGGACCAGAAGTAAAAGCCGTAGCCAACACTATCCCGGATAGCAGTCACAGTTCCGCCGAAGTAAAGACCTCGGGCACCTTCATTTTTCCAGATATCCTTAGTGATAGCCCAGCTTGAGATTGGAGAGGACGCCAGCTGCGCCCTGCACTTGATAAGTTCGGTGGGAGTGCTAACGGCCCAAGTTGCAAGACCGCCAACCGCGCCAGCAAGCCAGGTATTCCACAAGTTTCCAGATGCTGAGAATACGCTATTCAATGCCGCCTCGGTTCGATTATAAGAAACAAAGAGCAAGGCGTTCAGCGCACCGTAACCGAGAATCGGTGCTGCAGTTCCGGTCACTAGGCAGGCGCAGGATCCGAGGTACCGCGTGCTGAAAGATGCACTTTGGCTGATGGCTGAAGCCGCTGCTGTTGTACCTGTAGGGATCGAACAAACAGGCGGGTTCGTTACTGTACTGGTATGTTGTGCTTGAAGTCGAACTTTGATTACATCGAGAGGATTTCCGATGATAATTCCAACAGCACCACTGAGATAGCCAGCCCAGAAATCAGCCGACATTATGAGACAATTTTTGTAGACTCTACAGGGGAGAAGAGATGATCAGTGTTCCTTGACACTTTGCGATGAGCCGCAGTGATAGTGCTCAAGACGCCGAGGTATACGAGGCCCCAGGCCAAGCCGAGCCGTGCAAGAGGAGCGCGATTCGCAGTAGCTTGTACATTAATTCGACGAAACCGCGTAAGATATTGCCAATGCGCAAAGTGCCCAGCAACAGTTGCAGTCAAAATTCCAGTGCGATGTCGAGCAATTGCTACTTGAAGAGGGGTCGGTCCAGAGGATTGATGGTCGGCAAAAGGATCTCCACCAGCCGATCGGCTTTGATCGGAGTTGGAGAGATTGACGCTTGAAGACATGTGTTAGTGATCCAGGGTCTTTCAGAGCCGCATACTGAGAAAGTAGATGATCAGCGGTGACCTACCCTGACGACGTTGCAGCAAATGGGCTTTCAGTTATCATCTTTGGCTGGGTTTCGACCGAGTAAGTTGTATGTATAAGGGGAAAAGGAGAAAAGGAGTAGATATATTCCTTGCCAATCGTTCCGGTCCCATCATGAACCGAACGACAAACTTGATTCTTCGACCGATTCCCGATGGAACCAATGTTACCTAAGCTAGTGGAGGCTTTTAGGTTTCTGAGACCAAGCTTTCGGTCGTTTCGGGGTCTTTACCGGGAATGGCTACAGCCTACACAGTACAGTACCTAAGGTACCTACCTACCTAGGTACTAGAGGTAAAGCTAGTGGCAACTCACGTGATAGCGTGTTTCTGCCTGCTGTCGCGTCGAGTCACTGACATCGCGCTTGCCTGTAGGTACTAAGGTATTTACCCTCCATTGATTCTCGCCGGAGTGGCAAGAAATCTTTCACACTTGGAACAATCGCTCGATAAGTCTCTGAAACTGTGAGATATTCAAGATGGGAGCAGCGTGAGCAACATGACACTTCGGCGCGTTGTTGCAAGCTCTAATACTCAATCTAGGTCCCCTCTCGTCGCGACGCCACTTGCTGGCAAGGACAAAACTCTAGGCAAGCGGATGCCCACGCCCTCCTCAGTAGACCGCCTTCACAAACCATTCAAATGCCCTGGTGTTGCTGGAAGAAGTCCGGCTGTTGATCGACCGTCCCGCAAGCGAAGAAAGGTTGATTATGGTGGTGCGGACGGCGAAGCAGATAATGATAAACCATACTCCAATAACGACAGGCTTGCGCTTGCCACTCGAGATATCAACCGTTTCCCCGTTTTCCAGGCCAAAGATAAAGGTCTCGTTTTTCGCAAGGCCTTTTCCGTGCCATTGAAGAACAAGGACAGCGCTGCATACAATCCTAATCGTGCCCCTCCTACACTGGGTCTGCGGCAGGGTGCTGTCTTCATTGCGAAGCCTCTACATGACCCCAGCGGCGAATTCGCAATTGTTCTTCATGACCCGACTGTCGATGACAAACCAGAAGATGTCCCCAAGGCAATTGAGCCCGCCAAGGTAGAGGCTCCTGATGGGAAACTTGACGCTCCACTCGTACACAAGAGTCTTGCTGAGATTCTCGGAATCAAGAAGAAGGTGGACGGCGAACATCCTCGCGTTCCAGTCGTAATTGACCCGAAGCTAGCCAAGATCCTTCGTCCTCATCAGGTCGAAGGTGTCAAATTTATGTATCGATGTGTTACTGGCCTCATTGATGAGAAGGCCAATGGCTGCATTATGGCTGACGAAATGGGTCTGGGAAAGACTCTTCAGTGCATCTCTCTGATGTGGACTCTACTCAAGCAATCCCCCGATGCTGGAAAGCCGACTATTCAGAAAGCAATCGTTGTCTGTCCTGCCAGTTTGGTCAAGAATTGGGCCAACGAGTTGGTGAAGTGGCTTGGTCCTAATGCCATCAACCCATTCGCCATAGATGGAAAGGCGTCTAAAGAAGAACTGACGCGTCAGCTTCGACAGTGGGCAATTGCTAGCGGACGGGCTGTCACCAGGCCAGTCATCATTGTTTCCTACGAAACTCTACGATTAAACGTGGAGGAGCTGAAGCACACAAAGATTGGCCTACTTTTCTGTGATGAGGGACATCGTCTCAAGAATAGCGACAGCAATACCTTCAACGCTCTCAACAGTCTCAATGTTTCTCGGCGTGTCATCCTCACTGGCACCCCTATTCAGAATGATCTTACGGAGTATTTCTCGCTCACAAGTTTTGCAAATCCCGATCTGCTCGGCACACGATTGGAGTTTCGCAAGCGTTACGAGATCCCAATTCTCCGTGGCCGAGATGCTGATGCGTCAGAGGAAGATCGAAAGAAGGGTGATGAATGCACTGCGGCATTGCTCAATGTTGTCAACAAGTTCCTGATTCGCCGTACAAACGACATCCTTTCCAAGTATTTGCCTGTCAAATACGAGCACGTTGTGTTCTGTAATCTTGCACCCTTCCAGTTTGACCTCTACAACTACTTCATCAAGAGTCCTGACATTCAGGCTCTCCTGAGAGGCAAGGGAAGTCAGCCATTGAAAGCTATCAACATTCTCAAGAAGCTCTGTAACCATCCTGATCTTTTGAACATGGCGGATGATCTGCCGGGTTCAGAGCAGTGCTTCCCAGACGACTATGTACCCAAGGAATCCCGTGGTCGAGATCGCGAGATCAAGTCATGGTACTCTGGCAAAATGGCAGTGTTGGATCGCATGCTGGCTCGAATCCGCCAGGATACAAACGACAAGATTGTGTTGATTAGCAACTATACTTCGACACTGGATCTTTTTGAACGAATGTGCCGCTCTCGTCAGTATGGATGTTTGCGACTCGACGGAACCATGAACGTCAACAAGCGTCAAAAGCTTGTTGACCGGTTCAACGACCCTGAAGGAGACGAATTCGTCTTTCTACTGAGCAGCAAGGCTGGTGGATGTGGTATCAACCTTATCGGCGCGAACCGCCTGGTGCTATTCGACCCCGATTGGAACCCGGCTGCTGATCAACAGGCGCTTGCTCGAGTGTGGCGCGATGGACAAAAGAAGGACTGTTTCGTGTACCGCTTCATCGCAACGGGCACTATCGAGGAGAAGATCTTCCAGCGCCAGTCTCATAAACAGAGTTTATCTTCTTGCGTTGTGGACTCGGCGGAAGATGTTGAACGGCACTTCTCGCTCGACAGTCTCCGTGAGCTTTTCCAGTACCGGCCAGATACCAAGAGCGACACTCATGAGACGTTCAAGTGCAAGCGGTGTAAGCCTGATGGCAAGCAGTATATCAAGGCGCCGGCCATGCTGTATGGTGATACCAGCACATGGAATCATTTTGTCAACGAGGGACTGAAGCCAATCCAGGACTTGCTCTTGAGACAAGAATGTGGAGAGCCCGAGGTTTCTGCTGTGTTCCAGTACATTTCTCACTAAGTTATCCGCTGTGTGTCTAATGATTCATGTTCACGAGGTATTCAGGGCGTTATTGTGGATTAGAGATATTGGAAGGTCATGATCTGTTTTATGGAGTTTCGTTCCAGACCTGTTTAGGTAGACAGGCTTCACTGTAGAGTGATACTAGATGTCAAAACAAAGATAGAGTATAAAATACTACAAGTAAATCAGAGCGCACCGAGTCTTGTACCAATTTGCTCCAGGCATTGCATCGTGAGATCAATCAACCATAACACAAGTTCGCGACTTATCACCCTACTATACCAGGATCTGTGTTCACCTCGAGTTACTCTATTCGATTGACTACGAGAACTGGCAAACTTGTCTGTGTGTTTCGAGTTACGCGGTATCATGGTTTCTATTGTATTAAAGTCAAGAGAGGAAGACACAGTGCTCATGTCGTTTACTCCTTTTTCGCACTGTCAATAATTTGCTAGCCAAAGTTTTAGTCTTTCTGGCCAAGGTGAACGTGAACCTCATGAGAGTCACAAACCCAGCAGTCAACATCGCTAGGACTACCTCGGTCAGATCAAATAAATCCGGCTCCTCACCATAAACACATCAAAATGTCTTCCAAGCCTGCCAAGCATTCCTCTCCGGAGTTTACCTCCTACTACCTTCAACGCGCAACACAAGAGCTCTCAGAGGACCTTGACAAAGTTCGCAACGCAGAGGATTTTAAGGCCGATTCCATCCCGTTCCTTGTTCACGCTCTGCAACAGGGTGCGGGCCTTTTCTCTCCTGAGGACCAGAAGAGAGTGGTTGCTGCACCAAAGGCCAAAGATGGGGATGTATGAGCAAACTGGATATACGCAGTCCAGATCATTTCGGTCTACTACCGTGAACGCACGACAGCATTTCAGATCCGCTCCTTTGCAACAAGTGGACTCCTGAGAGCCATTCTTCACCACTTCCCAGGAAACAAGGACGTATCAAATCACAAGGATGGCGTTTTTCTTTGCACATAGGAAGCTGTTTTAGTGACACCAAGAACGCTTGACACTGCACTCAAATGCGTCACAGCATGTTGTCGGCCAGTGAAAAGGGGGAAAGTCAGATTCAGGAATTAGGTCATTTAGCAGCCGTTATTGCATAAGGGTATCTCAAAGCAGAGTCTACACTACATCGAGCGCGCAATACAATCAATCTATATATACCCCCGTCTTCCACCCAGGCCGAATCACCAGAACATATCATTCCTTCGTCAGTATGTGCATATGTGCGGTCTAATTCGAATTGCGGCGTCGCTCGAGCCGGACAGCCCACCCCTTGATAGCGAGGACGATAATGACCCAAGCCATCAGGAGGGCGACCAGACCCATGGTGACAGTGTACATGAACATGGCGTCGAGTTTGTAATGGATCATTCCGTCAACAGTATCAGTGCTCTACTTCAAGTTAGTGTTTCGAATCTTGTTTCGGGGGCCATTGACATACACTAGCCATGAAGATGATACCTCCAGCGATCAATCCGAAAGCAGCCAAGAGCTCCGTGGGGGGTCGTGATGGGAGATTGGACTTGGGTGGCTTCAGGTACATGATGAGGTAGGTCAAGCCTCGAGCAAGGGAAGCCCCTATAAGAAGGTCACCCCATTGCTTGTGAACCATACTGGACATCATGGTATGCTGTGTGTGGGAGCTCATCATGAGCCCAAGCAGCATGATGACCAAAGCTGGTATGGGGTTGAGCGAGAACTCGTATGTGTCTGGAGCTTCAGGTTTGTTTGCTTCTTCGACCGTGTAAGGGCTCTTGGGTTGAACTTCGTCCACGGTTGTGTTGAGTAGATGGCGAATACGTGTCGACTCGATGAGCATACCGCACTAAAGAAACAAGTCAGTTCTTGCACTAGGAAAATCGACTGGGGGCAGATCGAGGGACTTACCAAGCCTCCTCCGATGAACAGAACTGTGATGGAGATGTGCTCCATGTCCTGGGCGGTCCAGTCTCCTCCCCAACCGCCGAGGTGCTCCATGAAGATATTGGTAGCGCCATAAAAGAAGATCAAGAAGCTCTCGACAAACTCGGCGGAAGGGCGCCACTTCTGGGAGTCCTTCCTTGGGCGAACATTCCATGCCCAACCAAGCTCTCCAAAGCTGCCAGTCCAGCGGCCGAGGGTGAAGATACCTAGCCAGAAGAAAACACCACCCTTGATCCAATGCGCCAATCCATTGAAGATTCCACCTCCCTCCTGGGAAGATTTGTCAGTCAAGTATCGCAGCCAAGTTATCTGCGAGCAACTTACAAAGAAACGACCAAAGGTGACAACACCGGTCGCAAGCGCAATGAAACCGAAAGGAAGGACAATGCGATCGACTATGCAACGGCCGAGGTTCAGATACTTCCATGCTCGTGAAGCAGCGATCTTGGCGGCGTGGCGAGCCAAGGTTCCCTGAGGCTCAGGAGAGGCCAGTGATAATTCCTCCAGGTCGCCATCATCGTCTTCGTACTCTTTCCTGGGGTTGTTGACAGGCGAGTACATGCCATTGAGCGTAGATGCCGAGTCACTTCGAAGCGAGGGTGTGTTTGGTTCGGTTCCGCGTCCACTGTCGTTGGACATTCGGTAGGGGCTGTCGTTGTGGTAGCCATTGTGCGAAGAGTAGTCGGCCTGTCGCGTCGAGGCAGGTAGAAAAGCATGCCTCTCGTTACTCGGTGTCTTTCCTTTACCCCTTAGAGCTCCCGCGATATAGCCCACGGCACTTACAACGACCTGGGCGCAGACGACCCAGGTCACGATCCAGCCAATCTTGTGGTGCGCATTGTTTGGATACAAGTCTGGGGTCTGCGCATTATATATCACGCCTAACAGGACCCCGAGAGCATTTGTGGCCAGGAAAACAAATTGCGCCGGTAGTGTAAAGCGAGAGTTTGCCAGTGAGAACATGACGGCTGGGGTTGGTGGTGTTAGTCGACGCATAAAGCTCAACACCATGAAAACATACCAATTGGTAGAATGAATACCCAAGAAACAACCATTAATATAATATGTGTGTATATGGCTCCAGTATGTTCAGTATGCGCAAAGTATGTATCGAGATAGTCCTCGCCGTTGGGTGGTTGTGTCGTGGTGTTGCCATCACGGCCCATTCCCATTCCTCCCATGTCCGTACTCTCACCACCACCATGCGCAATTACCGTGGGTAGAAGCGCCAAAAGCAATGCGCCAGGTGCATGCGATATCATTTTTGTATAAATCATGTTGGCAACGTACGTACGTCCAGAAGGATTTGTCCGCAGAAGAAAAGAAAACGATAGATGCAACGAAACAAGGCAAAGGTAATGCAACTGGACGAGAAGAGATCGCAAGCCGTAATTATACTTGTTCACAGCCAGAAAGACACAAGTAGGAGGACATGTATAATCATGCGATCAAGTAGAACATCAAAACGAAGAGCGTTTCAAGAAATCATGACATGGCATTGTTTTAAAACAAACCCTCTTCTATTGTTACTATCGGGCCCGAGCGGCCGAAAACAGGTCATAAGCTGAGGCATTGGAATCTCTTGGTCAGTCGGAGACAAAGCGACGAGAGCCAAGAGAGGATACGCAGCAGTTGACCATCCGAAGCTTCCGAATTGCTTCATCATGAGAAGTTGTACCTTTACCTCTAGAAGGCTAAAAGAAGAAAAAAAGCAGATGCAGGAAGCATTCGGATGGATAGTGGGGGATCCTCCAAATGGGGCCGGCCGGCCAGTGGGGTAGCATCTACTACAGCTACAGGACACCCACCACCTGACTGCCCTGTATCTCTGGCATGTCGAGGTCACTGTACATTATTACAGTACATGCACTTCCTAGATCATCAGGGCAGGCCCTGCTACACGTGGTCCGCGGGGCGCATGTGGTGTGGTGTGGTGTACTTACTGTACATACAGTACTTAAGGTACTTGAAGGATCTCTTGGTTCCGAATAGTTACGTTTTTAGTCCGTTCATGGTCAACCAACGTGATCGATCGATCGGCACGGAAACTTTGGAAAAGGCATCTTCTCGAAGAACGTCAAGGCATTTCGGCGGAGATGAAGTGGATATCACAAGCCATGCATGAATGGATCCTCTATTCTCACCGAGTATGCAGAATCTCTTCTTATTCATTGATCACAAGAACTTGCGAGTCCTGTACTGTAACTTGCTGCAATGCAAGCATCGCAACCCTTTACCAAGTTTGGTCAAGTGCACCTTGACTCGGATCCGATAAACGGGCAGTCAGCCATTCACTCACTCACTGGCTTACAAGTGAATTACGAAATTCAGTCATAAGCTCTACACGTATCAACTGTGGCTTCTCATCCTGCTCAAAATTGACCTGCACCGATATCAAAGCACAGACTGATAACGAACAAAATGCCGAAATCCACATGGGAGCTTTCGTCTTCACAGGCATTATCATGCATCATGGAGAGCTTTAATGCCGGCAGCTTTGGCGCTAGTTACCTCATCCCGCGCTGTAAAAGTGTAAAGTACAGAGTAAAGCTAGTTCCTTTGAGTATAATCCGGGCCCAGCATCTCCACACAGCTTCAACCCAACTACGCCGACAATTCCGCATGCTTTCTCCTCAGCTTTTGACTTATATGACAAAGTTTTTACGTCTGTGCAGATGTAAACGATAAGGCTGGACATGACGTCTATTGTAGTCAAATATTTGTTTAGGGCTGACAAAGAAGTGTACTACATGCAATACAACGACAGCGTACTACGGTACGTTTTACTTGTATACGCCTTTAGTACATCTGGGTGCGTTTAACTCATGCACTTCATAGTCAACCTGTGCTAGCCGAACGGTGAAATTTCCACGGAAACTTCCCTCATGGACATCGATGACTACGGATGATTCATACCGAAGTGTCTTGGCAATCACGGATCTCTGATCAAGATCAAGAAATGTAACTGCAACAGTAGGTCTGAGCACCGGACTACCTACTTACCTACCTACCTGCCTGACGGCATTTGCAGGCTTTATCATTATCTCCGTCTCCGTGGGCCCGATGATGCCGGTCAAGTAGAAAGACAGAGACGCATTCCATTAAACAGGGTCACAGCCCACCAACCTCGAGCTGTCAAAATGGTCACAAGGCATCAAATAACCATGCCCATGAGCAAGGAAGGGCCTGACGCCGGGCGTAAAATACAAGGACCACGAGAAGGAATATTTGCTCAAATTGGATGGTTCATGGAGTACCACCATTATCAGACTACCCTAGATGTCGTCCGCTGACAAATTGCTTCGTTTTACAGCATACAACTCGGTTGAAGGAAGAGGTGCATAAGCAAAAACTTTCTATTCCAATCTGAGACAGAATTATCGCATCTTTCACGATGTGCTGGCTCACCGCTCTCTTAGTTGTCGTGTATTAAACCCAAAGGAGTCTGCTGTCCTGCGTTACAACCCGAGGCAGCAAATAAGAGTGAATGAGGTGATCTCGCCAAGAACGATAACTCGCGGTCAACTTGTCTCCGTTTCTCGGGTAGACGCATGTGCGTACGCATACTATACGTCAAAATTTACTCCCGAACACTCCGCAGTTTGAGCACTGAGACTGTACTTGGTAAGTTAAGGTACCAACGAGCAATCATATATCATCGAGCTCTCGCTTTTTACGGTCTGTCGTATGATATTCGGATATAGTTGGACCGTTTGTGACTACATGAAACGTACCTCTAAACGACGGGTTTAATGTTGCAGTCTCAAAGACTGTGCTTGCATGGGGAGCTTGGAATCTGATGTGACGACATTGCATTGCATTGCATTGCAGTCAGCCTCCGTAATCGGCCGAACTGAAGCTGCATGTAAGTTACAGTATATCAAGAGGATTGATCTGCTTACAAGTACTTCACCATCAGCAGCAATGTCAGTCCCGTGCGTGCGAGGCTGCGTTAGTGGACAGGGGTGTGCTCCCAAAACCAGAACCCAGTTGGCGATCCCCACCAGTCTGTCAGTGAATCACTGAATCCCCATCCATGATGCTCGTAATCACATCAAGACTTGGATAATGTGAGTGATCCGACGCTGCCGAAGGTCCTGCCCCATCTCGCTACCAAGTTTACCATACAAAAGTTACAAAACTCAGCTCTTTTCATGCCACAAACCTAAGGTAGACTAACCCAGTCGCCAGTCCAGTCCATCTTGTCTAAAAGTCCGTATTGCCGAGCAAACACGGTTGGTTCTTCATAATGGCCTTTCGGGTGATGAATGATGAATAACTTGTCACGGCAATTCGGAAATACGCCCCTGACGACTGACTCACTATAGCCCGAACTCATAGGGAAGCACGGCCATCTACCAGCAGCTTCCATTCGTCACCATCATGAGCTACGCGACCTTCGCTCTCCAGCTTTCCCAGTATCTGCAAAACACCGCCACGAGCTGCTGGGTGCAGATCCTGAGGCACATCTTTGTAAATCACCTCGACCAGATCCGTCGCTGTCCATGCCGACCACAATTCAGATTCTTGAGTTTCCACTTCACCAGGTCCCGTCTTCAACATCTGAATGACCTGATCCTCTCGTTGTTTTCGATGCGCGATGTACTCGGCAATCTTTGCTGGTCCATTCTCAATCACCGGTCCATGTCCAGGATATGCTCGGCCTTTGAACAGAGGTTTCATTCCTTCTAGGCTTCGTAGATATGTGACCATGTCCTCAAATACCGCAGTCCCTTGACCGAGAACGTTGTCGGCTGTGAACATTGCATCTTCTTCCTCAAGGACGAACACCATATGATCCTTTGTATGCCCTGGCGTATACGCTGCTGTCAAGGTAGCGCCGTCGACTTGGAAGCGTTGCCCGTGCCTGATTTCATGCTGCCCTTCCTGCGGAGTATGCTTGAAGATTCTCGTCTGTGGTGAGATGCCCAAGAGGTCCTTGATACCACCTATATGATCATGATGCCAGTGCGTGATGAGCGCGGTATCTATAGTCGCATTCTCCTGCTGTAGGGTCTCGCGGATAGATGAGATCCAAGCATTGCGACCCTCACCAGTGTCAATGAGAAGCCGGCGACGACCCGTACCAACAAGATATGTGTTTGTGCCTTGAAGAGTGAATTTGCCCGGATTACCGCCCAAAATGCGGATGACAGTAGGACTGAGACGCTCTACAGCTGGCAGAGCAATAAGTTGGGTTGCCATGGTACTCCAGTTGTTGGTTCAAGGTGGAGGAACGGAGACCCGTATGGGCGAAACTATCGGCGCTGCTCAGGAGGGGTCCGGAGCCGGGGATGCCGCAAAGTCGGGCCGGGAATTCGGTAGACAGTGGAGACTTGGAGCCCCGTTAAAATAAACTCAAGGTTCAAAGGTGAGAGAAATAGGAAGAATATATTGATCTATGAGAGGTAGAGACTAGAGAGGGAGCTGGCTGTCGTCATCCGGTAATCCAAACTGCTTAGGTGTTCAATGGAGAATGAATAGACCTCGGCACGAACGGTGCTCCTCTTCTAAGTGCATATTGACGTGACAGAGCAATATGCATCACTTTACATTCCTAGGCAAGATATGTTATGTATACTCTTATCTGATACTACATGTCGAGATGCTATAATGGAGTTTTCAGATACAGTGGAAATTGTTCCCAAATAGTCGACTATAACTACAACATTATCAGTTAATGTGCCTGTTAATAGGCGCGCCGTGGTCACAGGGTAGCTTATCTACCTGGTATCTTATCGCCCTGCATGACATGGGTATAATTTTCATGAGCGCCTCCATGAGGCGATGATGTATCTACCCGCCAATCTTACACCAAAAGATACCTGGCACACTACCTAAGTGTTAGGGAGTCCGTACTCGTTGTAATCTCCCCTAATTACCTTTCCTTACAGTGAGTGATGGTGACTTCCAATACCACTCAGGCCTGGACTTCTATTTCCACCCAACCCATGCATGCATGCATGCACTTATTCTATTAATTGAAGGAACAATCAATAGGCGCAACAACAGAGTTTGATCTTTTCATCTCTATTGTTCAATTCCTTAGCGGCCACCTCTCGACGCTTATTCGCCTCTTACATTTCATTAATCTTTGATATTCTGTTTCAGCTGGAATAGGTTGGCCACCAATTGTCCGACCTTCGGCTTGCTGTTTGTTGGTTGCACGCACATTCATGCAACTCTGTGCCTCGCGTGCATCCTTCAGCCTTGTACACCATCGCATCACCCGCCAGGCAAAGGAACGAACAGATAAACGAGCGAACGAACCGGTCAAGAATAAACGAATAATCAAGCCTGTCTTTAGACGTGGGGTTTCGAGTTTACCGTACAGTACGTAACTGTTGGCCGGATTCGCCTGATCACGAATCGAGCTCCCTTTTACCAGCCACATCAACAAGCTTCATTCGTCTACCACGAGTTTCAATTTCTGCAGCAAAACTCCAGCCACAAAGGGTTGATTTCTCACAATGTCTGGGCGACCGACAACCCCGGCCTCACCTAAAAACATCAAGGTGAAGTCTCCGGTCCCCGGATCGCCAATGTTCGGCTGTGGTATGTCCACCCGATGCTCTGTCTCTCTACATCATTGTCTAATTGCTCCCAGAGCATGTACAGCTCCTCCTCAACAAGAACCAAGAGGTGATGAACAGCTCGATCACGCATTACAAGTTAATCCTCCGCAACATCTTCGATGCGACACCCATTGTCCCCCAAACCTCAACGCAAGAGGGCCGACCCGTTACAACCCTTACCTCGAACTACCTCTGCCTACAATGCCCCATGACCGTGTCCGAGGAAGATCGATTGAAACATGGAACCAAGAAACAGCACCGTTTCTGTTAGTAGTCTTGTGCTGCGTCCTGCTGCCTGTTTTGCTAATCCTGGCGCAGATGTTGACTCTCGGAGCGGTTGCCTTTACTGTCAGATGTGCGACGATTTTGTCTGGGACCCAACTCTCGAGGAGCTTCGAGTGAGAAAGATAGGGACTGGCTCTTTTTCTGGTAAGCGATTGTGCATGGAGAGGCATCAAGTCAAGGCTCGTCCATACGCGATACGGAATGTCAACGAATGACTGTATCTTTGACTGCTGTGTTGCTCGTGGATAGTTTTTCTGTCGCCTGAAATTAACTGTTGGCCAGGTCGCAAGAGAAAGCACAATGAGCTCTTCTCGGACTCCATGAAGGATGACCCTCGATATATTACTAACAATACTACAACTGCCTCCTGTCGTGCAAACGGCCTGCGCGGCATCTACAACGCCGGTGCGACCTGCTATCAGAACGTTGTTCTCCAGAGCTTCTTGCACAACCCATTACTGAGAAACTTTTACCTAAGCGATGGTCACCAGAGCAATGATTGTCAGGTCCCTCACTGCCTGAGCTGTGCAATGGACGACATGTTCCAAGATTTTTACGCCCTAGAGAACACCAATGGTTATACTGCTGCCAATATCTTGTCAGGTTTCTGGATCTCCGAGAAGAAGGCATTCGAGAATCTTGTTACCACCAAAGAACAAGATGCTCATGAGTTCTTCCAGTTCTTAGCTGAAGAGCTTCATGAACGAAATGGCGATGGCAAAAAGCCGGAGATAGGCAGCGAACATAGCTGCAATTGTATCATGCATCAGACATTCTACGGCAAGATGCAAACAACTACGACATGCCAAAATTGCTCAGGCCAGAGTAATTCCATCCAGTCGTTCCTTGATCTAAGTCTAGGTCTCGAAAATGTCGTCCAGAAGAAGAGCAAGAGGACTGGTCAGAAGAAGCCTTCTCTTACCTTGCAGGACTGCCTGGACGAAGAATATATCAAGTATGACAAGTGCGAGTATCGGTGCAACAACTGCAACGGGACTCAACAAGCCAAACGACATACCAGCATTAAGCGGCTGCCAAACGTTCTGTCGATACAGCTTAAGGTGAGTGTAGTCGGTGGCTCGTGAGTGTTGGTCTTGGTTCGCCAAGTTAACTCTTTTCACAGCGCTTCGAGTACAGACATGGCCGTCATGATCGTGCCGCGTCAAAAGTCGACAATGAAGTCAAATTCCCCCTTCAACTCAACATGCTACCTTACACCAATCGCGTTCGCAACCACGAGAGCCGTGAAAGCCTCGAACTGGAGCGATCATGCACCTATGACCTCCTTAGTGTTGTGGTTCATGTGGGTGAGATCGACACTGGCCATTATACATCATATTGTCGGGTCGGCGACCAGGTAAGTTCCACCACTTACGACACTGTATCATACCTGACATGTCTTTTAAGTGGTTCAAGTTTAATGATCACAAAGTCGAATTGGCGAGCTTATCTGACGTCCTTGGGGCGCAGGCCTATCTCCTTTTCTACATCATTCGCTCGCTGGCCTAGGCAATCGGGAGTTTAGATTCGGGGAACCAGATACCCGTTAATGATCATGATCAACAAGTCGACTGAATCTATATATCAGCTGCAGGTCGAGCGCAGTATGGAGCATTGCTTGGCGCATATACGTAGTTTAGTAATACCACGGCGCCCTGCTGATTAGGGCGGCCCATTGTCTTTCTTCGGACATATCTCTTTTATCTAACTGTCACGAACTTCACTGGGCTTGGCATCCCCAGATATTCCATGGGTCATTGTATCTTGTGTCATATTTCCCGGTTTTGTGTATTCTTCCAGGACTTTCAGACGGTTCCAGCAGTAGGCGTCATCTTCAACGCCTCGTACCTCCCATTCAACTTCTTTAATCTGATTCATCAGATCGCCAGTTCCAGGTTGAACTCTCAAAATTGGCGTAACAGTAATAGTGGTTACTCAACCCCGCATGAGCAGGCTCGAATGTTGTCGCATAGACTCCAAGAGAACGGTAGAGCTTGTCAACAATAGTAGCCATTCGTTCTCCCGTGCAGACAATCACACGAGGCGACTTTGGCTTGACGAGCCAGCGGCCTGTTAGGGCGACTAGTGGGTGGCATGTCAGTAGTTAAATTGAAGGGGTAATATCCGGATAGCGGCTAGGACGACTGAGAGCATTACTTACACTTTGTCTGGCAGTCATTGCTGAAGAATGGAGGGTCAATGATAACACTATCCAAGCTGCTCTTCAGATGAGCTGAGACAATAATATCAGCATATGCCAAAAGCAGTTCTCAACTAGCACAGCGGTCATACCTGGAAGTTGGAGAGGTCGCTGGAAGTCATAAAAGACAAACTCGGGAAAGACGCTGAAACGGTGGTCATGTTCGAATAAGACCAGCTTAGGTCGGTCTTCAATAGGCCAGAATCTCTGTGTCCCAGTCAGTTTCTGGATTCTACATATCAAGCCCTGGGCATGACAGAAGTCAGGGTTGCTCCTACAAGACGGTTCTTGAGCGCAATGAACACACTCGGTGTCGAGACTACACCAATAGTCGAGCTTGACGATGCGCCATCGAGGAGCTGATCGGCCAGAGCAAAGGCTGTTTCGTCGAGAAACTAGATCGTCAGGCCCATGTTAGTATGCATTTCTTTCCGCCATGTCAATATCATGAAGTTGTTGTAGTGCCAAGAACAGCCCAGTACGTAATGAATACACCCAACTTCAGACAGGCAAAGCCACAGACTCTACGGAGTATGCCAGAAGCCGATCGCGATGCCATGCCATCTATCTCCACAGCCAGAGCCAAAAGGCGCAAGACAACTGGACAAGAAGATGTGGTTTGTGCATGTCGTTTTACGTACCCAAAACTGCGATTCGTTCCAATCCTCCGTAAAGGCCGCCATACTCAGCGGTTGATCGTCCGCATCCTCCGCTACAGGGTCCTCGTCTTCCGGTTCGACTACGCCGAGTCCGGCTCCAGCTCTCGGAGCGGCACCGGTCCTCAGCTTCTCAAATGTCTTTTCATGGGCGTCCTTTTCGGCGTGGAACTCGGCCAGCGCGGCCAAGGCGTGACTCGAGAGGCTTCTGGAGACCAGACCAGCCAAAGTCAGTAAACCGGACCCTGTAACTTGGGGTGACATGGATATTTCCGTATCTCTTACATGGGCTCTTCATCATCAAAAGACATCGGAATGTTGTCGTCAAAACGTATCTTTTCAGTTTTAATATGCGGTCGCTTCGATGCGATGCGATGCTATACGAGGTTTTGCGTGAGGGTTTTGGTGGGGTCCTGCGTCTTTGCTGCTTCCTCGACGGTCTAGTCTAGACTCTCGCTATCAAAGAGCTGTGGATGACAGGTACCTATACCTACAGGGTAGCCACGTGTGGACTGATTCTCTCAGCCTTCATATTATCTGATATCATCTCAACTCAAAGAAAACCTGTACAATTGTTCGAACTCGCATACTCTCTAGTCTATGCGGTCCTATATACACGGACTAATGTTGACTCGTCCGCTCAGCCATGATTGATCAGCCGCATTTCCCGCATTCGCCAATAAGCAAAAATTTAAACTCATTTTCTTTACAACTCATCCAAGACATGGATGTACTTCTTCTCTTCCCTCTTCTCCTTCTCTGTCGCAGGAGGAAGATCGTAGAAGTTCTGACTTCGAAATCCTTGCTAAAAGGGTGTCAGGTTGTGACTTTCACGACTATGATAGGGGTACTTACCAGGTAGTGGTAGGTGAAGTTGATAATGTCACCAGGCTCAATACCGAGATCCTTAAAGGTCTTAGCCTCAGGGTCAATGACCTGGTCCAAGTACTCTCGCTCAACCTCATCGGCTGACAGAGTGTGCCACCACAGGAACTTGTTCAGGATCTCAGCAACAGGCTTTAGGATAGCCTTGGGCACGTTGATGTGCCGTCGCTGCTTGTAAATCTCCTTATCAACCATGACGGAAATCTCCTCCATGCTGTACTTCTTGGGTCCGTAAAGCTCAAAAGTCTGGCCAGCAGTTGTGTCGTCATAGAAGATCTTCTCAAGAGCAGCACCAACGTCGATAGACTGTGGCGGTTAGCAACGTTGACCCTAAGCACTCCGGCAAAAACCTACGTGAACGGGGTAGAACTTCTCCTGCATGTTGTTGGACGTGAAGAGATTGGTGACACCAGCAAGCTTCAGAAGCAGGTTGTCCTCGAAACCGAAGATGGGCGCAGGTCGGACAATAGTGGTCTCGGGGAAAAGTTGTCGGGCAACCTCCTCAGCTCGACCCTGAGTCGTCCGTTAGCAGTTGCCTCCATTGAGCAAGCTGACGATCCACAAACCTTTGTTCGGTAGAACTCGGAGACGGACTGAGAGTTGGCGCTGTGGGAGGAAACGTGGATATATCGGTCAACATCGTACTTGCAAACAGCCTCGACAATTCGCTCAGTTCCCTCAACGTGCACATCCTCCAAAGAGAAGTTCCTGATAATCATTTAGTTCGTGTCCTACCCATTGGTCTGTATCATATTGACGTACTTGGTGGGATAGTCGCGGCCAATCAAGTTGAAAACGGCATCGGAATGTCGAACGCTCGCCTCAATCGAAGGGGTGTTTCGAAGGTCGTGCTCCTATCAAGAGGGTTACTGAGAAATCTCTAAACAGATCGGCACGAATTGAGGCGTACAATGAAGACAACACGGCCAAGATCTCCAGTAACCTTGAGATGGCGCTTGGACATCTCCTCGCGGTACGGAATAACGACAGTGCATCCCTGACGGGCTAATGCCAGTATCAGTATTCCAATTTCCCCTTCCAGTTACCCAATTCCTGGTTAAGGTTGGCTCACCCAGTCGATTGACAATGTATCGTCCCAGTTGGCCGGTTGCGCCAAATACGGTAACAGTATGGCCTGGTTTCCTCTCGTCAGCGTTGTTCGTGGTCATCGTAGCTCGATCATCGTACCTCCAAGGGATGAACTAGAAACATAATAGCATTAGAGGAGATCCAAATAGGGTCAATGGGCCGTGGTTGAGCTTACCGGCCTCCCTCAACACGCATGATAGGCTTGCCAGTTCGAGTAATGGAAATATCGGATAGGTATCGCTTGCCGGCGACATTGAAGGCGGCTTTGCGGGCCGCCCTCGCAGCAAAAAGAGGCGAAGCCATTGTTGCGAATATACAGATTGCGTGACAAAACGCTGCTGTGCCTCGCAATTGGCCGTTGAACGTCTCGTCGTCTCGATAGCAGTGTTTGGTGATGCTAGCCAACTTAGAAGCCTCGGGGAACGGTAATTGCAGATCACGTGATGGGTCACTGAAATCTTGCAGCTCGTCATTGGCTAGCGCCTTTTAGGTACTCTTTTAGAGGTCGAAATGGCCCGTGCGCCTTTACGTTGCGACGACCAGGCTGCCTGGTAGCCTCATTCATTGATGTGCTAACTACCTCCCTCCATACTCCACTGAAGCAACTTATCAACCTCTGCAACCATACCAGTTTCACCGATTATCACGACGGCCGCTTGACGACAACACGATTCAATAGAGAAGAGGCCATACCCACGCTTTTGGGACTCATCATTCGCAAAATCAGCTTCGGTGCAGAAGTACGCGCCAATAGATTAAGACTGCAGGCAAGCTAGCTTCAGTTGCTGTGCACGTCACCCGCCCATACAATACACAGCGATTCCACCGACATAAAATACGAATCCCGCCATCATGAGCAACGAGACTATCTCCGACTTCCTTGCCGAGCAGCGTGATGAAGCTCCCGAGGAGCTCCAGCCTCTCATTCTCGACTTTGAGAACTTCTGGGAGCGCAAGCTTTGGCACCAGCTTACTGACGCCCTCGTCGAGTTCTTCAGCCACCCTGAGAGCGCCCCTCAACGACTACCATTCTACAGAGTCTTTATTCTCAAGTTTGCCGACAAGATCAACCAGTTGAAGCTTGTGGATCTAGCATTGAAAGCAGCAACAGAGTGTGAAGGTGAGATTTGAATGTAATATGTATACTCCGAAGCCGGCGGATTGCTGACCAATGGTTTTTGAACGACTTAGAAGACGAGCAGCGCCTTTCTTTCCTACAATCAGTCGCCAAGAAGGTTGATAACGAGAACTCCCAGGATGCCTATGTCTATGCCTTGGTTGCCGTCGCTCAAGCAAAGCTGGACTTGGAGGAGCTAGATGCTGCGCGAAAGGACCTGGATACAGCCGAGCGGATATTGGATTCTTTCGACTCTGTAGAGAATGTGGTCCATGCTGCTTTCTATGATGCAAATGCCATCTACTACCAGGTATGTTCTTCATATCAGACTTTGGATATCTGGTGAACCCCGCTGACCCCTCCTTCAGCGCAAGATGGACTTCTCCAACTACTACCGTACTGCTCTCCTCTACCTTGCCTGCATTGACCTCAACGCAATGGCTCCTGAGGAGCGACACAAGAGAGCCTACCACCTCAGCATTGCTGCCCTTGTTTCAACAAGCATCTACAACTTCGGAGAGCTCCTGCTCCACCCCATCCTTGACGTCCTCGCCAAGAGCGAGCATGCTTGGATGCGTGATCTGCTATTTGCCTTCAACCGTGGAGATCTTGATACTTATGACCAGCTTTCTGATCGCGTCGAGTCCAATAAGCTTCTTAAGAACAACGCCACGCATCTTCGACAAAAGATTTACCTTTCCGCATTAACTGAGGCTATCTTCCGCCGTCCTCCCCACGACCGCACCCTTACTTTTGCCACTATCGCTCAGGAGACCAAGGTTCGACCTGAAGAGATCGAGCATCTCATCATGAAGGCTCTTAGCCTTGGCCTGTTGCGGGGAACTATCGACCAGGTGGACGGCGTTGCTCAAATTACCTGGGTTCAGCCCAAGGTGCTCGACATGAAGCAAATCGCCGCAATGCGCCAGCGACTGCTTGACTGGGACTCGAGCGTCAATCAACTCGGCAACTGGATCGAGTCGGCTGGCAAGGATGTGTGGGCTGCGTAGACGAGCTCTCGACAGGAGTACGGTCTGGGGAACGTATGGCTATCAAAACGAACAAATGTACAGTATAGACGAATAGAAACTTTACTGTGGGCAGATGATGATCTTTTGCCCAAGTCAAGACTATTAATTCTAAATCTTGCCTGATCTATGTGCCCTTGTTCAATACTTAAATCAGAACTACCAGAATGCATGCTTTGCTTCCTATCTTACAATGCGACCCACTAATTTCCCTCAAGCAGTAACCTCTCCGAAGACATTTACCATGCCTACGAGCCAGGCTGGCCACCAAAGGCACCATACTACAACGGGTGTATACATACCCCAGACGTTCCAGCCGAAGCTGGCCTCCTTCAGCAAGTCCGCAATACTGATGTCCCAGATTTGGGCCGCTGCGTACAAGACTGTAGGTGGTGACACGACACTGAGGAGACCTGCCAGAGACCAGCGAAGGCCCGGGTTCTTGAACGGCTGGACAAAGCTGAGCGGACTTGAGAGTACGCCGATGAGAAAAGCAAGAGAGAAGTTGAGAGTTGCAAGAGTAGAAAGGCACATGCCAAGAACGAGAAGAGAGAAAGACTTCGTGAGTTGGAAGTGCTGCATCGTGGGCTTGGTGACAAGCGTTAAGAGACGAGAGACCGCGAAGGGCAGGATAGCCGAGATGATGGAGAATGCAGCAAAGGCGGGTGACAGTAACTGGATGTAATCAGTATGAGACTGGAAGACGATGATATTGAGGAGCACTTACGCTAGCGGGTAGGTGGTTGAATATGTAGAGGGGTACAGCTGCGAGACCCTGGCAGACAGCAACAACACCGAGCGGAACAAACAGATCTCGTCCAGCTTGTGTTGCTTCGACCGATGCGGCAGATGTCTTCTCCTTGGGCTTCTGCGTCGCTGGTGATTGACCGCTCTTGACCCAGAGAGAGATAGCCATGATGGTAAAGTTGGCAGCAATCAACATAGCACTGGGCAGATAAGTACCGATACTAACGAAGCGATCAGTCTGCATCAGAAGATAAAAAAAGAAACTCTGGTGCAGATGCTCAAGCAGATTATTTAGACTTCGGAACGATCCCTCAACCAGGCGTCCCATGGCCATCTCATCATGCCATCCTTCGCCGTAAGGCTGAAGTGTCACGGCATCAACGTGGTATGGGATGAAGCTACTGTGAGCACCAGCTGCGTATCCGAGACCTTGGTTGAGCATACCACGCAACATAGTTTGTAAACGATCAGGGTAGGTACCCATGTGCTCTGTCATCTTCTGAATAGAAGTACCAATACCCATCTGGCCACCAGCAATGTTGACGATTGAGTTGATGAGATCAAGATTAGGGAGCTGACCATTAGGGCCATCGTAAATCACATGAACAGACTTGAAGCTCTGTTCTTGGGGGTAGTCAATGGCAAGGGCACCCTGGAGGGCACCGGACTTGAGAGGCAAAGGGGCCACAAGATCAGGGTTATGAGCATCATGGTATGCGTCAACCCAAGCCTGCGTGCCTGTCTTGCTATCGGGTGGAACTACAAGGATGATGTCCTTAGACCAGAGTGACCAGCCTATACTTGTCAGCATCTATCGCTTGGTTTGAGTTTCAGGGGGTACATGCGTTTAAAGTAACGGACCAAAGTCAATGCCAGAGATACGCCGTTGCGGTTGAGCTGCTCCTCAACGTTCTTCCATGCGGCAACCAACACAATTGCCTCAGTTGCATCGCCACGGGGAGCTTGCAGGATTGCGTAGAGGTTCTGTCCTGAGTACTCATGGCCAGCTGAGTGGTAGGTGTAATTTTGACGCCCAACCTTTAATCCAACACCCGTGAGAATCTTGTCGAGCCTGTCGTTGATCCTGTAGCCAGCCCAGGTCAGTATTTTCTGTGTTTCCCAAATTTATGTTAAGACGCACTCATAGTTGTTCTTGTCGACTACATCGTCAACCTCGTGTCGGTAGGCGCGGAAGATGTTTTGTTCGCTTCCTCCAAAATAGGTATGTACTTGACCTGGCAATAGAGCATTCTCTGAGATGTAAGTTCGACGCGAGTATTCGTTCAGTGGCAGAAGAAAGAGCCAGATTACACCGATCGCGATGCAGAGGAAGGACAAGTAAGGGGGGAGCTTTAGAATACGAGGATCGCGACGAAGCGACAGCGCTGAAGCTATAGAACATATCAGCCAATTGTCAGAATAGGGGATGGAAAGTGCGACCGCATACAAAGTAGTCGCGACATCGTCTAGCCAATGTCTTTGTTATCAAAGACTTGGTCTCTCGATGCTTGAGTTGAGGTTGAGGTTATCGTTGGCTTAGCCTCTTGCAAACAATGAGATTCAATCTTCAAAGAGGGTACGTACCCGTCATGACAGCTTTCCATTAAATGGAAGCTCCCCCCAGCTTCAGGGGTTAAATTGCGGGCCGCCTGCAGTGAATGCGGGGCAGTCTATGTGCCTACCGGGGATCAGCTACAGCACCAAACAGTCGATGAAATTAGAATCAAGCTTAACATTAGGTAGTGCTTCAAGAATAGGTACCAAGTGTTGAGGCATGAATTACCCCTCATTGTAGGCATGCGATATTATAATCGAAACATGGATTTACCGCAAGAGTATGAAGCCACATCACAAAGCAATGACAATGCATGTACTACCATCATGACAACTGAAACAATCTTTGTCCTCTACCTTTATTGTTACTTCATCCATTATAATAATACCTGAAATAGTTCATAGCAGAAAGGATCATGACCAGCTAGATGAACCCGTCCGGACGTCCATTCATTCCTTTGCTTTTAATCGCTACGCCAATCCCTAACGCAAGAGAGACTCCACGAAAAATGAAATGCCCTTTCTATAGTACAATTCGAAAAAAGAGCGTGCAACAAACACTTCCGTGACATTACAGTTACACAAAATTACACGCGCACCATGTACGCTTGTTCAAGGTCCAAGACGCTGGGTTGTACCTACGAGCTCCGTCGCTGCGCTACCACTGGGACCGGGGCGGTTGGTCGTAGGCAAAACTCCAAATCGGCCATATGTTGTCTTGTCGATGCTGACGTAGTGAGGGAGGATCTTGAGGAGGTTGAGTCGATTCTCGACCCATCGAAGACCCCATTCAGGGGGGGCGAGCAGCTTGGCATACCCGAAGCCAGCTGTTCTAGCTATTAGTTTCCTTTCGACCACGACAGCGACTGTGAGACCTACCAACGTATCCAATTGCAATTCCACATAGGTGGCCAAGAAGACTGGTCCCAGGTACCAATGCCCTCACAACCATACACATGATTAAGGGGGTAGTCCACGTTGGGATATGGACAGTACCGACGACGAAATGAGGGTTACTTTTGTATGTTTGAATAGACTCCATCGCCAGTAGAGTAAATACCCACATGCTAGAACAAATGTTAGCCCGAGTTCCTGCCTCACAATCTCCTCGTCGCCGTACCTCGCTCCCAGAACGCCATGGTTCACGTGGAATACATATCGCTCGATCAGAACGTACATGACAGCCGGTATCGATGTCAGGGCTAGATAGAACGAGTCAATTGGTAGTCCTTCAGCATATCTGAGGTTTCTTACGTCCAAAGAACAAAGCAAGGGATGTCAAGGTGCCATGTTCGTTCTCGAATCGCTCCATTAGAGGAGTAAGCGCCAAGAGATTAAGGATAGCATGGATAATATTAAGGTGTATTAGCGGGAATGTCGACAATCGATATGCTTGAGCAAGTCCTGTTAGCAAAGGCGCAAAGATTCAATATCGCTTGGTAGTACCATTTGTAATGCTAATCTCTTCAGGGATGAGGGCGCCCCATTCTCGCAAGTTCCATACTGACTGTAGCGATGCGATTGCTAGAGCAACAATGGCGACGATGATAAGTCGTGTGAATAGCGGCAGCCGTGTCAGATATGATCGGGCTCGTAAGGCATTGAAGTTCTGGAGACGGGGTCGCATGTCGAATAGATTCGAGCTGCTCGGAGCAGCCGGATGATCACCGTTTTAAAGGAACGAAAGGAACGAAAGGACCGAAGACACGGAGAGGGTAATAAGATAGAAGCAAAAGAACTAATATTGGTTTCTTGACAACAAGAAAAAAACCGGTTGAAATCGCAACTCGCTTCCACGCCCTAAGAAAGAGTCGCAGGTCGATGGTAAGTCAAACTGGACAACGGACCCTTGACCCTTAGGACGAGGTGTGGCTTTTGATTTGTCTTGGCACGTGACCAGTACACAGCCACAGTTGATATGAAAGCTGAGCGATGCACTTTGTTTCGGGCCATGACTTACCTAGGTAGGTACGTTAGGTCCTAATCACGCGGGGTTTACAATGTTCAAGGTGCTACCTATAGGTACTGAAGTGGAAGATAGGTGGATAGGTACCTATGTATCATCATGAAATCAGGAGCCTAAGAGACGTTCATAGCATTGCTCGGACTTCGTATCTGAACAAAGTGGCACGATAAATCGATTCCAGATATCACTATCGCATATCGTGAATGAAGCAGATGGACTTTTATAAGAGGTATTTGAACAGTTAGAATTTTGATACAACTAATGAAAGCATGGCTATTCCTTTGCTACAAATATGTAAAAGACATGGGCGCTCAACATTCTAGACATATATCGTCCGTTGAAAAGCCCCTCTACTGTCTGCCCTCGAAACCCAATCGAGAACATCAGGATGTACGCCGTATGTGACCCAAAATATCAATTTGCTCTTCTTTACTTTACTTCATTTCTTCTTTAGTTCTTGGTGGCCTTGGCCATGGTGTTCAGGGCAGAACCGTTCTTGAACCACTCGATCTGGGCCTCGTTGAAGGTGTGGGACAGAGGGATCTCGAAAGATGGGCTGCCGTCGGCGGGGTGGACAACGAGGGGAAGGGGCTTGCCAACGGCGAGCTGAGTGCAGAGGACATCGACCTTGTCATCAGGTCGGATCTTGTCGTAGTCGGCAGGGTCGGTGAAGGTAAGAGGAAGCATACCCTGCTTCTTCAGGTTGGTCTCGTGGATACGGGCGAAAGATCGGGTAATGATGGCAAGGCCGCCAAGGTGACGGGGCTCGAGAGCGGCGTGCTCTCGGGAAGAACCCTCACCATAGTTCCAGTCACCAACGACAACCCACTTGATTCCCTTGGCCTTGTAATCACGGGCGACAGCAGGGACAGCACCCCACTCACCATTGGTGGCATTCTTGATCTTGTTCGCCTCACCGTTGGCCTCGTTGATGGCACCAATCAACATGTTGTTGGAGATGTTGTCAAGGTGACCACGGTACTTCAACCAGGGACCGGCCATGGAGATGTGGTCGGTGGTGGTCTTGCCCTTGGCCTTGATGAGGATAGGAATGTCCTTAGCATCTTTGCCATCCCAAGGCTGGAAAGGAGTCAGGATCTGGAGACGGTCGGAGGTAGGGGCGACATCGACAGTGACGCTGGCACGGTCACTGGGAGGAGCCTGGTAGGTATCCTGACCGGGGTCGTAGCCCTTACTGGGGAGACCATCGCCGGTGGGAGGAGCAAGCTTGAACTCCTTACCGTCCTTGTCCTTCAGGGTATCGGTGAGAGGGTTGAAGTGGAGGGAGCCGGCAATGGTCATGGCGACTACCAGATCGGGAGAGGCGACGAAAGAGTGGGTGGCAGGGTTGCCGTCGTTTCGGCCAGTGAAGTTACGGTTGTAGGAAGAGATGATAGAGTTGGCCTCGCCCTTCTTGACGTCGCGTCGGTCCCATTGACCAATGCAAGGACCGCAAGCGTTGGCAAGGACGATACCGCCGAACTCCTCAAAGGTCTGGAGTTGGCCATCACGCTCGATGGTGGCACGAATCTGCTCGGAACCGGGGGTGACAGTGAAAGCAGACTTGGCCTTGATACCGTGGTTGAGGGCATCACGAGCAATGGAAGCAGCGCGGGTCATGTCCTCGTAAGAGGAGTTGGTGCAAGATCCGATAAGGCCGACCTTGAGCTCCTCGGGCCAGCCGTTCTCCTTGACAGCCTGGCTGAACTTAGAGATGGGAGTACCCAGATCAGGAGTGAAGGGACCGTTGATGTGAGGCTCGAGCTCGGAGAGGTTGATCTCGATGAGCTGATCGTACTCGGCACCCTCGTCAGGCTTGAGGCCGTGGGCGTACTGGCGGGCGAAATCACCAATCTCCTTTCGCTTGGTGGCGGCGAGGTAGTCGTACATGCGGTCGTTGAAGGGGAAGACGGAGGTGGTGGCACCAATTTCAGCACCCTGGAGAATGTCAGCCCACAATCCTGTTGATGAAAGAACAAGAGTCACTTACCATGTTGCAAATGGTGGCCATACCGGTACAAGAGATAGCGTCGGTACCAGGACCGTGGTACTCAACAATAGCACCAGTACCACCCTTGACAGTGAGGATATCCGCAACCTTCAGGATAATATCTAAAAATGTGTCAACAAAGTCAAGAAGAAAAGCGAGAAGTCATCCTTACCCTTAGGAGCAGTCCAGCCGTTGAGCTGACCAGTGAGCTTAACACCAATAACGTTGGGGGCCTTAAGCTCCCAGGGGAGGTCGGCCATGACATCGACAGCATCGGCACCACCGACACCAATGGTAGCCATACCGAGACCACCACCGTTGACAGTGTGAGAATCAGTACCGATAAGAAGACCACCGGGGAAGCAGTAGTTCTCGAGGAGAATCTGGTGAATGATACCAGAGCCGGGCTTCCAGAAACCAATATCGTACTTGGCACAGGCAGTAGAAAGGAAGTTGTAGACCTCCTTGTTGATGTCAATGGCGCGGGCAAGATCCTTGGCACCACCGACTTGGGCCTCGATCAAATGATCACAGTGGACAGTGGTGGGGTTGGCAACCTTGTCCATGCCAGCGGACATGAACTGTAGGATGGCCATCTGAGCAGTGGCATCCTGGCAAGCAACACGGTCAGGTCGCAGCTTGAGGTAGCTCTTGCCACGCTGGATGTCTTGGCCATGAGGATCGTCCAAGTGTGAGTAGAGGATCTTCTCAGCGTAGGCCAGAGGTCGATTCAGACGAGCACGAACGATGTCGAGGTTCTCGGACATCTTCTTGTAGTTGATGTAGTTACCCTCCTCCCAGTTGTTCTGTCGGACCTGTCCAGCGAGGCATATTAGCACAATTGTTCCTGGATCTCATGCCATGCATCTTCCTGCGTCCATAACCCGGGCTTCATATTCCTTCGTTGCCATTGAGCTACAAGTCGGGCAGTTCAGGCCTCGGCATTGCCGGTGGATTGGCAACCGAACTGGCACATGCGCCATGACGTTTGGCGCCTGAATGACAGAGCAAGGAGGAAGTGATGAGGCTTGGTGTCATGGAATCAAGAGGCATTAATGCATTGGCTTGAAGCTTACCTTCTTGTCCAGAGGGCTATCTGAGACTGTGGCCATGCGGCGAAAGCCAGAGGCAGCGCCAGCAAGGGCGCGGCTCCGGGACATGTTGCCCAGAACCTGGCGTGTAGCAAGCATTGCGACTATGGTGCTGTGAGGGGACTGTCGTTAGCAAAGAGTGATTAACGACGACCGGTTTGGTATTGTAATTGACTTACGACCCAATATCGGTCGATGAGTGACTCGATGTACGCTTGAAGGGTGGTTGCGAATGTTCAACTGAAGAAGTTGAAGCTTTTCGGGTGGGTTGAAGGAAGAAGGTGGGGGAATGTGCTGCCGAGCAGGTAAGGATTTTATGCTCTTCAGCCGGTCATGTGTTTATCTGGGTTAATGCAGCAATTGGGTTTTATAATTTAGCTCAAGCAAGAAACGGACGTAAAGTTTATGTATTTTTTTTATTTAAATTGTTATCAAGTGTTGTAGAGATTTCGGGACTTCATCTCACTGTATTGTAGTCTTGTTTACATCTTGTTATATTAAAATCATTCTCATCTCAGACATAGTGATATTCATCTTCTTTCACAGAAGCCACGATTTGATTCTCTTTTTTTCCTCTGGTTGCGAGGCAGTTACTGTTACCTCGGTCTTGCGGGCACCCGTTACGGCGTGAGCCCCGGACCATGATGTAATTTCCGCATCGTGGGCCCCGAAACGGTCTAGGCGCCCATCATGCCCCGGAACCTCACAATCAATGACAAAAGATGCTCTCTGGTTGGCCAAAACTCTGACTCGCTTCACAGGGTTTAATCGCTACAGTTCCTCGGGCCAGCGGCTTTATCTTCGGTCGCCGCTGAACGGACATATCCCTTCGCACATGCGATCCTCCGAGGTCATGATGCTCGGTCCCCGATCTTTTTGGGCTTCAAACGCTGGTTTTTCGGGATTCAATTTTCATCTGCGTGCAGTTGAGGGAATTTGGGGTAGCCCTTGTACGAGGTAGAATGGGAAGCTTTTCACCAAACCCCAACCCCCTTTGCCCTTGTATGCACACCCCAGTTGTGGTTCTGCCAAATGCCATGCCGCAGACCGCCCAATTCATATGGATTATCCAATGATAACTGAGGCGATTATAATCTTCATACCCGTTCTTGGAGCCGATTGCAGGCTCTTGTCCACCTCTAAGCCGCATCATGAACTCCATGTGTCGTAACCCACAGTCCTGATGGAGCACTGAGAGCCGATCAACACTGTCGCATATTCTCGTACAGCACAAACGGCTATGCAAACGCCCATCTAACCGTGCAAGCGTCCTTCTTTTCTTACTTTCGAGCCTGGAGTCTAACTTGCTCTTTGCCGATCGTTGATCCCGGAGCCGACGACCCCAGACCCGCTATCCGCCAGGTATCACCAAGCCCGGCCAATTTCCATCTGATGGCTGATGAACAAGCTGGCAGGCTGGGCATGTGACAGCATATCTCAATTTTTGTGGGAGGTTGAAAGCCGATTAGTTGGCTCAATGAGATTTCTATTCCAGCATAATAGAGCATTAGAATGTAACAAAAAATCAGAGAACGGAGGACTCTACACAAGCCAAATTGAGCTGGTCACAGTTCCATTCTACAAGTCTGTTCACAATGACGCTCCTGAATCAGCGTAGCATGCTGCTTGGGTGTTTAGTTGCTGTCCTAATGTTATTAGGGGACTTAATCTTGTAGACTTGTTACTTCACTTGGTTCAGTTTCATTGTTTTGCTGTTTTGTCTTTCGTTACTCCCCTTCTATTTCTACTCAGAGTTTCTCGAATATGATTTCTGAGTTGCACAATGCCCTGCTTTGTCTCGAAATGGCCGTGATATCGTGCCTGTGTCTGTAGTGCCCCGCATACCACTTATCAGCTTATCGGGTCAGCCCCACCAGAACTTTTTTTTTCGAAACCGCCAACCTCAACGACCGCCTGAGTACCTAGTAGCTTGAAGTATTGAAGTTGCCAATATCACATTCTAAAATAGCATACTCCAAGAATTGCGTTCGTCCCAGTCACCGCGAATATGGGTGTCACAAACAAGAAAACAATCACCAAGACAAGGCGCAAGACTCGAGACATCGACCAGGTCAAGGCCGACCTCATGTCACCCAAGCATCTGAAGCAATTCATGGAGACGAAGGCTGCTGAGGACCTTCCTGGCCTTGGACGTCACTACTGTATTGAGTGCTCCAAGTGGTTTGATACGGATGCTACTCTGGTCTCGCATCAAAAGGGAAAGCCTCACAAGAGAAGGTATGTCACATATGACTCACAATGGATATCTATTTGTCTATTCTGGCTTGTTGACTAACTCCCCATTAGAGTCAAGCAGATCGCCGAAGGACCATACACTCAACAGGAGGCCGAAGCTGCCGTCGGCTTGCGAACAGATAATGGCGACCGAACGCGCACATTTGCCGACCAAGATAACGATGTTGCCATGGACGCCTAAATCTTGTCCGATAAGTTTCTTCATAGCACGCTAAAAAGGGGGATAAAAATCCTAGGGCGTATCGGAGCTGGGCTTGATTTTTGACATTGCAAATGGCGTTTTGGAATATTTCTGTCGATATCCCAATCATATTCACCTGACACCACGGCCGCGCGCTCTGGCCAGTCCACTAGGCCGGCTACGTCCAACACCGCGAGTCGATCTTCCCCGAGACGATGTTCCTCGACCGGGAGCAGCAGGGAGACGTGATTGTCTTTTTGGAGGCTCTGGTGTGGTGAATTTAGACGACTTGGTGGTAGTAGGAGGATTCTCGACAAAGGACGTGTCAGTGGTCCTGGAGGCTAATTAGAAAGGCCAATAAGGGTTTCTAAGAAGAAAGAGGAACAAAAGACTTACATGAACGTCATTTCTGCATCAGCCTCTGATTTTGATGGGGTCGCGGCGGGTTGTTCTGGTTGAGTTCTGTCTCTGCGGAAAGATTCTGGAACAGGTCCCTGCGAGAATAAGCCTTAGAATAACAAAACCGTACATATCAGATACGGATAGCATCGATAGACATACCTCTGGGAAATCAACACAAAAGGCATTCATGTTCAGACCATAAAGGAAGCTTGCGAACGATTCGCTGAATCTCGCTAAACTTTCGTGCATGAGCTGAAAGTGCATCATATTCGCTTCGAGGTCGGCCATGGCATCGGAAAGCTCAGCAAAGGCTGGCTCAAATGCGTTCAGCGGAAATGGTGCATCGTGTTCTCCAGCACCTCGCGCGGACTCGCGAAAGGACGATCGGGATGAAGGTCGCAGCGGGGTGGTAGGTCTTGACGTTCGGGAACGAGAATTTGAGCGTTTGCCGGGATCTAGAGGCGTAGTCGACATTTTTGCAGCTTCAGTGCTGTATTTCGCATTCGCTGTTCTATCTTTGTATATTATTTCGTGTGTTCGTGGCTTTGGCGTACTGGGTAATGCAATCCCCTGAAGTTGAGTTGTACGAAAGTCAACAAACATTGGATGGAAGTCTGTTGTGGCGCCCCCGCAATTCGGTCCCAGTCTCATTGTGGCTTTCTCCACGACGATTCTATTGCCCAGATAGCATCATGTATACTTGACATCATGCCCGAATTTGATATCAGTTGGTCTCGAGTCTTACTTCCTTTTGTGGTCTTGGCATGATATTTTCTAGAACTCGTCATACATCAAGCATGATAGGCATTATGGTTTTCAATATCTCTACTATCCATAGTCTCCCGTCAAGGGGCAGACACACGATATGGCACGGATACTGGATAAAGAAAAGCTCATTGTCGGAAGATTCTGGTAAATAAGACTGCCATGCTATGAACCTTCATTTTACTCGACTGTGGGACATGGGGCCACTTGACCTTGAAAGTGAGATATCGCAGGATTCTTTGCCTTGAAGCTGTTTGCTAGGTAGCTCTGTTGGGTGGCACAGCCACGCTCACATTAGTACGTCGTTGTCAATTATTTTTAACTATCTTCAAATGCCTTGCTTATTTCTCTCCTGACCATAGTCTTGATCTTGTGTCACCTTTAATTCGAGACATCTCCATTGGGGTTATTGAGGTGCGTGACAGAACAGCGCCAATATCAACATGGACACGCAGGCCTCGAATCTTTGTTCCCGAGTACTCCGAACACAACACTAACAAATGCCCTACGTCAATAATTCATCCTATCCACTCTTCATCCGCGGAAACCGGAGTCTTGCAAGCTCCGAACACGCCTTGAGCATCAACAGGTTGTTTCTATTTTATTACACTCGTACCATCCAGTGAAAAATCCGAACGATTCACATCCAAGATCTGTCCTGTCAGTGGATTGTTCCTACTTTGTACCTGCAAAGCAGCCCTGAGGATCTGTGGAGCCAATACGACGCCAAGAAAGAGTGTCCCGCATTCTAAAAATCCCCATAAACGACGACATTGATTTACCTACCAACTTTGGGGTTTGCGGCGTATGTGTACGCGTTTGCAAATCTGACATATCTTCCTCAACCCTTTACCTATGAGGACTCAACTGGGACGGAACCTATGCTCGTATAGCCCTCTTAAATACTCCTCTCAGCCACTTTCGCGCCACCTCCAGCTACGGTCATCTGTCCTTTCTTCCAGCTTACTGAGACTACCCCTTACAAACTCACGAGGAACCCCTGCATATGCTAGGAGTATCACTTCTACGAGAAACCTCACTCACTCGCCTGCCATCAAACGGACATTATACAGCAAAGCCGGTTCAAATCCAAATCCAAGTAGCGGACTTCCCCTCAAGGCCAACTCGCTTTACTCAGTTGTTGTAGCTGTAGCAGTCATTACGGCTATTGTTGCTATATCAGCTTGGCCTGCAGGAAGCCCCAGCAGCCACCCCCCACCAGAAGAGTTCGAGATCATGTCTTTCCAATTGCCCCCTGGGCGCCCGGGGAACCTGACTCCCGAGCAAGAGGAGAAGCTTCGCAAGCTATGGACTGCTATCTTCCAACTCACTGGCGTGGCCGATGAGGAGAGCTCTGGTGCCAACCTCTTGCCCCAAAAAGAGGAGGCGAGTCCAGCAGAGGCTGATCCCAAGAAGAAGCGAGGATTCGGCATGTTCAAGAAAGGCAAATCCGGTACTTCGACACCAACTGAAGCTTCCGCTGAAGAAGACAAGTACAATGAAACCAAACAATTCCATGAGACTTTGGCCAACGAGTCCCCTGAAACAATTCGACACACGATATGGTCTATGGTGAAGCACGATCACCCTGATGCCCTTGTTCTGCGTTTTCTCAGGGCACGAAAGTGGGATGTAGAGAAGGCTCTCGTCATGTTGGTGTCCACTATGCATTGGAGGCATAACGACATGAAAGTAGACTCTGAAATCATGAAGAACGGGGATGCCTTTGCGGTTGAGGATGAGAAGACCGACTCTCTTACCAAGCAAGTTAGCGCCGACATGATGAAGCAACTCCGAATGGGTAAGAGTTTCCTGCACGGCACTGATAAGCAAGGCCGACCTATCTGTGTCGTCCGGGTTCGCCTGCACAAGGCTGGTCAAGAGTGCGAAGAGAGTTTGGAAAAGTACACAGTCTACATTATTGAGACAGCGCGTATGACCCTTCAACCCCCTGTTGATACAGCTGTAAGTACCCATGGTCAGAAATCAGAGCATATCGCTGACACGCAAACCCAGTGCATTGTTTTCGACATGACTGGCTTCTCTATGGCCAACATGGACTACACACCCGTCAAGTTCATGATTAAGTGCTTCGAGGCCAACTATCCCGAGTCTCTAGGTGCCGTGCTGGTCCACAAAGCTCCCTGGCTTTTCCAAGGTATGTTGCTGTTTTCAGGTCGAAGATAGGTACTGACTCGTGATAAGGTATCTGGAAGGTCATCCGTGGCTGGCTTGACCCTGTGGTGGCAGCCAAGGTTCACTTCACTAATAACCGGGGTGAACTCGAGGAGTTCATTGCTCCTGACCATCTGATCAAGGAGCTCGAAGGCGATGAGAACTGGGAGTACAAGTACATCGAGCCTATCGCTGGTGAAAATGAAAAGATGAAGGACACGCAAACCCGAGATCGTCTTTTGACTGACCGTGAAGGGTTGGTCAAGAAATTCGAGCATACGACTAGAGAATGGATCCGCCATCCTGATGGCGAGCAGGGCAAACAACTCAAGGCTGAACGAGAGAAGATTGCCAAACTTCTCAAGGAGGATTACTGGAATCTTGACCCATACATCCGAGCACGAACACTCTACGACAGACAGGGTGCGATACAGAGCGATGGCAAGACTGACTGGTACTCGCTGAAGCCACCGGTTGCTGCGGGAGCCAGCACTTCTGCTGACGACCTGGACTAGATAGGACGTGTGAAGCACAAAAAGAACTTGGATTGTAGATAGTCAGGTGGATTTGCCCGGACAGGATGGTAACCGGTGACCGGATAACAATACTAGAAGGGCTCTTCATGAACCAGTTCCCTAATTTCCCAGTTATATACTGTTGCATATGCCTATATCGAAGCTCTTTAGATCTTGGCCTTGAGCTCCTCACAGTAAGCCTTGAGCTGTTCCATATCAGCAGGCTTTGTGGGCCATTTGACGCCGAGACCCTCGGTCTCGTTGGGCTTGGGGATCTGAATACTTATTAGCTGTCGCTCCACGATAATTCAAGCTTGGCCTTGTTACCATATGGAAGTGAACCTAGGACTGCATTAGTTTTATTGTACCGTAGGTTTGGTATGATATACTTACATGGTCAACTTCTTGGTGAGCGATGCGACCATTGTTCTGGAGGATGTTGTAATCAGTGGCACCAGTCGCCTTGACGATCTTCTTGACAACAGGCTACGAACACAATTAGACTTCAGTATTCATCACTAACGTCTCAGTACTTGCCAGAATCTCGGTGAGGTGGTCGTCGGGAATATCGGCCAGCTTAGCACCGTGGTGCTTGGGAATGACAAGCTATATCTTGTCAGAGGGTTCACAACGTGAGCTGTTGAGAACATACAGCGTGGCCCTTGCTGAGAGGACCAATATCTAGGAAAGCGAGAGTCTTTTCACTCTCAAATAGCTTGAAAGAGGGGATATCACCTAATGAAGGACCCAAGTTAGTTTACACGAAGACCAGGAGTTAGACAAAAGAGCTGATGAACACCCTCAACATACTCTCCGCTCGGCAACTCTTCCGCATACTCTCAACTCATTCAACCACCTTGCTTCCCCCTTCTCTTACCCTTGACGATGCGACAGAAAATGCAGGAGGACATTTTGGCGTTCAATTTCGTAGCTGTTGAGACTAAATAGAAAAAGGGATCAGAAAACAAGCAGATGTTCAGTTGATAATTGAAGGATCAGATTCCATGAGGTAACTCAACACTGAGAGAGGTGCAGCTTGGAGCTGAGGGGCAGTTGGTGTGAGCTTTGATTGGCTATTGTGTTGATATTGAGGGTATATAAATCCAAATTACACAACTTTCCATCGGAGTGGGACCTCCCATCGAACTCACCTCTTGCCTTTTACCAGATGTGACCGTGGGATTGGCCCAACAGACTCCATTCACCTAATCTTTGGAAACCATTCGTCTAGAGATCCTAGATTCGAATTTTGATTTTTGCTCCATTTTCAGACTCAAAAGCATTCCATAGCCTCATATATTAGTCTATCTTTTGTTTTGGGGTTTTCGTAAGACCATTGAAGCTTTTTTTCGACGTTCCGATGGCGGTCATGCCCATAATATTTCTAGAATTGAGGCTTCCTTCTACGCCTTGATGTTTACGTCATCTTCATCTCGGCGGGGTCGCCTCAGCCCCTCCAAACACAATAAGGTACCTAGAACAAACTGCCCGTGCTCCTGAGACATAAGCACATCAATCCATGATCCATCACCCTTCGCCCACTTTCAGGCGCCCAGTTTCTACCTTGTAGCACCTTTTGCCAAGATTTGCTGTTCCATTTAGTATCCGTACGAGTCACGAGCTTGACCCTCCGAAGCATATATACTCCCACTTTCGCCGCCGACTGCGCCTTGGCTTAGGTAGTACATAGTACAATCGACACCTTCGAGTTTGCGACGGATAAACGTGCAGGTTCCAAACCATATATAGCCATCGCATTTACTCAAAACGAAATGCCTGAATACATCAGTACGCCTCTATTTGGCGGCGCAATCACTTGCGACCTACCCGCCAAGTTCGCCGACGTCAGGTTCGTCCTCGTTGCTCTTTGCGCCTAACTACACCTTTTCCTGTGCTGACTCTATGCGCTGCAGCAAGTTGCGACAAGTTCCCGATAACCAAGAAGTCTGGATCGACCAGGATGGTTTCACCAGCATCATCTTCGACATCACAGAGCGTGTTGGAGGCTCTGGCTCAGGTCCTGAGGTGGACGGTCGTGCCATGACAACTCATCTTGAAGATATGGTTGGTTCTGATATCGATACCGTCAAGATCTGGAACACTGCCGAGACCGAGTTTTCGAATCTAGAGTATGTTGTCTCAGACGCCTTCTGGGTGTGGCAGTCACTGATATTTGTAGGCCTGGTACTCCGGCATACACCCTTATTTCCACGCAGACTCCTCGTGTGAACCAGTCCCGCGACTCAACATCTGCGCCCGATTTCACCGCCATCATCCTAACTCTTTTACGGCTCGAGAAGGCCAAGACTGATATTCTCATCACAATCAATGTGCCTCATATCAAGGGAGAGTACGACGAGGCCGAGGTTGATCTTGAACTAGGACGTCAGGGTAAGCTCATCGGCGCTGCCGTTGAGTATTCTGCTACTATCTGGTCGACATTTAAGATCAAGGACTGGGGCCTCTTTGGTGAAGCGTAAAGGTCTCCAAGTTTGTTAAAGGTGAATGGAGAACATATTTCGGTTCCCGGAGGGGATGCGGCAGGAAAGAGCTAGGATATTATGAGATGACTACCACGACTTATGACCCGGTTTCTTCGTTGATGAAAGAATATACAATTATGGACATTACAAGTATGGTTCTCGAGCATGCGGGAATATGCAGGCTCACAAGTTGCTTTCAGATGAACATGACAACGTGTCATGGTAGAAGGCTATGTTGATGAGCATTGGGGCATATGTAGTTTGGGACGCTCTGTAGTTTTAAGAAACTGCCGGCTGGTAAGAGTCAAATCGACATTTGTCTGCATTCGCACCGTTCAGTGACGATAGAAATCTATCATCATTCTATTTTTTAAAAAGCTCGCCTGGAAATACAGTGTGATCGATGAGCGTTCATGAGGGTAGCGAAGGCAGTATCACTGCAGACTGGGGAGTATTTGATCCTAGATATTTTATATGATAAAGCATATCTTATAGTCTGGAATTCGACGGGCGGCGTCGCGGTGAGCCAAGACGCAGGTGAATTAAGTCAACTCATACACGTAAATTGTAAATTTGAATGGTTGTAGACAAACAAACTCCTAGTTATGCAGCTATGTTTCAGCCTCGATAGTTAGATCAATCATCTTGTCAACAACACTCTCAACTCCCAGCTTGCTAGCCGCCTTCCTTCCAGTCTTACCGCCCTCTTGCCTTGCCCACTTCTCTGCAATGAGCTTCATGACCACCTTCTGGGGACTACCCGGATTCTCTCCTCTAACCACACCCATCTGCTCTTTCACAAACGTCTGATATCGGCTCGGTGCTTTGCCTGCTACTGCTCCTCTTGGTGCTGGCTTGGTCTGCTTCAAGTTGCCCTTGCACTTCCCACATTTAGATCGCTGGGTATCAATGCTTTTGGAGTGCCGCTTGTACTCAACTCCGCATTCTTCACACTCCCAGATGTACTTGAAGTCGATTTCGTAACTGTGCTTGGTCGTCACTTCGATGCCGCGATCGCCAAACTTAACTGAGCACTTGGCCGCCCAAGCCTTGAATTCTCGGCCGTGAGGGTTTGTTGTTATGCCACTGATCATGAAGTTGGCGAGATGGCAAAACTCATGTGCCATGACATTAAGTAGACGGTTCTCGTCATCAATGACCTTCTCGGCAAGTTCAATTGATGCATGGTGCTTGAATATCTTAATAGGCTGACCGTCTTCCGCCTTGTGTGTCGTCCTAATAGTCTCACAACGCCAACTTGCTCGCCCAGCCGTCGTATTAAGTGTTTTCGTCCAAACAAGCTTGACGCCGCCTGTGGACGCAGCAAGCTCGGCAACCCTGCCCTGTGTGATCTCGCGATCGAGTTCGGCTAGAAAGCTCTCGGCCATTGCATGTTTTCTAGATTCAAATGACTTCTTGGTCTCCTTCTTGAGCTGTTTCTTTGGACTCGCCTTGCTGGGACTTTTAGTAACGGGGGGAAGGATGAGCTTGCGTGGCGAGTGCTGGTCGTTCCAATCGTTGACAAAGTCCTGGTTCCAAAAGGCATCCATACTTGGACGATGTGGTGTCTTGGGAATCTGTATCTTCTTGCTTGGTGATGCAAGTCCTCTTGGCTTGGGTGCTTTGGGAGGAGTACTGGGTGGTGTGGTGAACTCGTCTATCTTCGATACTCTACTCTCCTCATCTGAAAATTCCTCGAACTGTAGCTGCAGCTTAGATAATGTGTCTGCAAGGTCCGAGGTGGTCGTCCCCGAAACAAGCCGTCTCCCACTTTGGCTGGTTTTCTTGGACCCAACAACCTCTTTACTCGAAGTAGCCTTGACAATGACGCGGGGTTTTCCATTGCTAATGTTTGTAGAGGGGTTTGGTTGAAGAGTTGGGGCATTCTTGATTGATGGGATACGATCCCTGGTGCCAACTGTCTTTGATGGCTGGCTACTCAGGGACCTTTCCCTTTTTCTTGTCGGGGGTTCATGGGAGTCGTTCAACCAATCCGACTCTGAGTCAGAGCCAGAATTTTCGTCTGCAGTTTGATAGCTACTTGGCTCTTCTGCTTCCTCATCCTCCTGGCTCACTTCGCATTTAGCACCGCTATCAATCTCTCGTGCAAAAAGCAATGCCTTTGACTTGGTCCCAGAATGGATACTTGGTATTGGCTCCTGAATCTTCAGAGTAGGTATTTCCACCGTACTGATATTTGTTTTCTGAAGCCGGCGGACTCTTGTCAAGACTGTTTTCTTTTCGGATTCATAGTTCTCAGCACTCTCGTCATCGGAATCTTGAACAACCCTGTGGTTTCTTCTCCTTTTTGGCTGTTGTCGAGACTGCGGCGTGTCTTTCTCGGTCTCAGAGCCACATTCTGATTCTGAATATGGGGAAGATTTGGCGACTAGGGTCGTTTGTCGCGATGGCCTCATCTCATAACTTGGAGCCCTCACGTTGCTCGGTCGACCACCCCGTGTGCTTTTCTGTTCTTCCGAATTCCATTTCTGGAAGAGCGGGTTGGCGGCGGCTTGGTTTGGCTCATTAAGACGTCGCACACGTCGGGTTTCAACGTTGGAGGTAGTCTTAGGAACCGTGGGCTTGCTAACTGAAGGCGCTGACGTAGTTGTCTTTGGTGCTCGGGTACTTGGTTTCCGAATAAGCGTTTTCAGATCGGGTAGATCATCATCACTGGAGGGATAAATGTCTGCCAGTCTTGCCATGATGGATCTGTTGAGTCGCAGGTGAAGAGGCTTAAGCTATGGCATATGCTGGTCGAGGGTGTGTTTCTTGCGATGTCAATGGCATGTGGAGACATAGAGCAATACTTGGAAAGCTTTTGATAGGTATGTGATGACCTGGAGACGATAACCTCTATAGTGTAAAACGGTTTAGCTTGAGTGCATGATGGCTGCAGTAAAACTTGAATCTTCTATACGTCTATCAAAAATTTGGAACCCAAAGTGAAGAGCCATGACGTTGGCACAGCAACAGACCCGTATTGGAATGTGGGATCGCGAGTCCACGTGACGGCAACCAACTTCTGTCATATCTTTCCGTACATGGATCGGGACGCGAAACATACAAGGCACAGGCTCACGATGATAAGATGTTTGATGGATTTGTGCCAGGTGTAGGCGTGGTCCGTAATGTGGGACATCTTTTGTTGGGCCTAAAGTATCGAATTGACTAAGCGGCTTCATTCACAAATCTAGAACACGAAGCTAGTATGTGTTGACACTTCAATATCGGTATATGAAGCCCGACCCGGAGGAGCGGGAAACAACTTGACATGGTTATTTTTGGTGCTCGCTTGTGTCGTAGCCCCTTGGCAAATTTTCAATGCCAGTCACTAAAGACCGAGAGGCGATGAATGGGTATAGGTTAACCCATGAGAAATTTAGCACTTGCAATATTTCATGGCTAGCATGGTCAGTTTATGGCTCCCTGCCATGTAAAACATAACCATCATTGAAGCAGAGATATGTTTTTTTTTTTTTTAGTAGGCCATATCAGCATAACAGAATTAGATGAAGAGTGGAACATGACGAAGAAACAAAAGCGTCGCGAGGCTAATAACTAACGAACTGGACGTGACTCCATTGCCGGACTGTTTGAAGCGCCAACGAGTGGGAACATGGAAAAAAGGAGGTGGCCATTTCCAGATGTCTCCGCCAAAAGTTACCTATCACTTCGGCTGGTCAATGATACATTTCAGTTAGAGCTCACTCCGTGAGTCCATACGGTGATCATCAATCCGCTGTCGATAGATCATTATTAGCTGGCTCGGTACAGAGTACACCAGCCGTGTCGCCGTGCGTGTCACATTGCTGAGGGTCATCTACAGCCAGGATTATCATGTTTATTGAACCAGCCTGAAGGTCAATCACGGTCTATCGTCGATACCGAGCAGCACAAGCATCATCGTCTCTATAACCCATGCACAATAATTTACTTGTACCTACGGACACCTACTAACCTAGCCAATTTCGTCACCAGCTAATACTACCTAGTCGACGGGTGGCGGGACGCCGGCTTATCTTGACAACAGAAACTTGAATACCCATTTCAGGCAGTCCTCAACATAAAACCAGTCGCATCAAGACGATTCCCTTCCAGCGTGGTGGATACGGGCCTGTTGAACCAGTTTGGGATTGTTAAATTGGACTGACTGTAAAGTTAATCCTTTAGTACAGCAGATAGGGAACAAAGAAAAATAAATAAATAAATAAATAAACAAACAAAGCAGAGCCATAGCTTTCTATGGAGAGAATTTGGGGGGATCGATGATCGTGTTGGATCGTGTCGGTGTCTGAAGCTTACCAGGAATAACCTTGTAAGGGAGCTGCTGTTTGGGCCAGGCAGCCCAGCGTATCACATAGGCCGCGTACAGCGTCGTCATCGATTGGAAGGTTAGTAATTAATTTAGGTAGGTATGCTGCTGACGGGACGGGATTAAAAAGAGACGGAGCTCATTGCGGCAGCGTCACAGCGGGAAGAGAACAACTGAGTTGCCATCAGCTACTTCTCTTCAAGGAACATAGGGAACTTCCTTTTAATTACACACTACATGCTTATCTCGTGCGAAGGAGCTGTTTTCGTTGCAGTTCCAGTAATTATTGCACTCGCCCACGAAAATGCGTGACGCAGGATCTGTTCCTGCATGATGAATGGGTACGCAGGACATCCACTGACTTTTCTCCTCAATTTCTAAGCAGCCTTGCTTATCAATGCCCTCTGTCAACTCCGTAATTACCGGTACAACAATCGAGATTGCATCTTTAAGGCTGAAACGATTTCAATGAAGATTACTCCGGAGCATGAGAGGAAAAAAAAAGTTCAGATAATGAATGGTTTTAGCCATTTTTGATAGGCTTGGGATGTCAAGTGGAAGAGCCAAGGGTACTAACCTAAGGAAGCATGAATTGAGGTACCAGCCATCCCGATAGTGACGAACAGGGGACGTGCATATTCCGTTCGAGGACATGGTTACGCAGCAGTTCAAGTTCTCCCCACTTGAAGGAAGATTCGACGAACCAGCTGAAGCTTCTCGAAATCCTTACTTACGGCTGTGGCCGCAGCCGTGACGGGTACCAGCAGCTGGCTGGCATAGACACGTGTGCGTGTAGCTTGATAACCACTTCGTTCCATTTACTGGTGAATCTCGAACCTGAAAACCATGGAAAACATGCAGACATACATAGAGTTTCCTTGATTAATGCATCCTCTGCCTTGTTTGATATCGCTGTCGGGGAACAATCGATATTAACTTAGTAGGGAGGTAAGGTTAGCAGGTACTCAGCCACCCCTTGAATTTACATAGTAACCTTTGGGTGACCAACTGCAACCTTCAATCATGCCACTGTAACACAACTAACTACACTAACCCCACGTAGGAGGCAAAAACCAAGAATTGTTGGCTGTTGGTGGCCTTGGTGCCTTACAGTAGGTGTTATGTATGCCTTTCATTTAGATAACCTTTCTGAAGCAATTGCACCAGTAAGTGAGAGTGAGGCATTGTCAATGCCAACCATACCTAGGTACATAGTAACTCCGGGCCACAGAAAGAAATTTGACTTGCTTCGGATGCGCCGTTCAGGGGCGCCGGTGCCACTCAGTGGATCTTGGAGGCTTCTGTCCAAAAACCCGATTTGCAGCAAGCACTTTCCAGGCCCATAAAGGAGTGACTCCGTACCAATGGTGACGCGTGGCTGGCTATTTCTGAGCAGTACTTGAAAGGTACAAGCTCGTACAAGGTTCCGCTTCATGGGTCTCATGCAAGCGATGCTCCAGAAGCAGACGCCTTACAGCGGAATTTGAGCAAAACAAGGCCAGCTGAGATATTGCCGCTACATGTATCCATCAGGTATTCGCTCCCATTAGAGAGAATGTTAAACTGCAGCACATCCATCCGAGGAATCCGCCTGCCATTCTGTCAATCAGAGTCGAAACTGGCCAACCCCCTCCAGAGACAGAGACCCAACCACCCCCTTGCAATCACCAATCAAGGCCCGTATCCCCTGACGCTCCTGGTCAGCGCCCCTGGCTTGCACTGCGAGTCGCGGGCGCGGGCTAGCTTTTAGGGGCGATGGCCCTCTCTGATGGGATGGGATGGATGGGTCTATCGAGAGGAAAGCAAGGAACGAAAGGGGACGACTTGGAAACGGCCCGGACGATCCACTGTTGGAACAGCACATCATGATGAGGATGGATGGATGGATACCTTCACTAGAATAATTTCCTTAGTTAATGGAACCTGTTAATGCTTAATGTTAGAGAGTTGGACGGTTTTGCTTTTGAATCGAATTGAGTTTCAGCGGTCTCGCCGCTGTGAACTTCGGGCTCAGCGGATATCACGCCCTGTAACTTTGAAGCCCAGTGCCAAAAATGTTTTATACCTAGGTAGGCACCTAGTAGCTAATGATCCACTTTCCAGTCGAGATATGCTCTTGGCCATGCTGAGGATTATAGCTAATTCGCTGATCTGACCAGAAATGGAGACACGAGGCTCCTAAAAAAAAAGTCTCCCTTCTGTTAGTTGCTGTTGATGGATGCATCGTTGCTCACTCCCTCGCGTTGTGCAGCACTAGCTACTACATACTGTAACTAACCTTAGTAGTTAGTGAATGAATGGTGGTTTTGTTTCCCATCGCACTCTCCCTTCCATCTCACTCGCACGTTTTTGTGTACGTACAGTACGTACGTGTCTGCGTCAGGAAATCAAAACATTCAATCCAAGTGTGTCGCTTTCTCCCCCCTCTCAATGTCTTTGAGCACTGTAGGAGGATCGCACTTCTAATAATACATATCTCGTCTGTCGAATAATTGGAAACCCTCTCTCCATCCATCCATCAATCAGCTCAAGGTGGTTCCCCTGTTATCTTGCAGACACACCCTTGCCATTCTCCACCCCCTGACTTTGCCCTGGATAACCCGGCGCCGAGACACGCAGCGTTTCTCTCCCTCCCCGTGCGGGTTGGAACTCAAACCGCCAAAAACCAACCCTCGTCTTCTCCCTTTTGCTGTTCTTTGCATTACGCATTGCCGACACTCGTTATACGGCTACGCCAAATCGCTTTGTCTCGAACTTGGACTAACAACGTCGACTTCTCAAGCTGGTGAATCACTCCCCGTGATTGATTCATCTTCTTGACCTCGTGTCGACGACGAATCGCATAATTTATTGGTCTTTTCTTTCACGGCCAAGTCACTGCCCGTTCGGCCTTTTTAACGGTTTTTTGACAACAAACAATCAATATCTTGCAGTGCCGGCCACGCTTGTTCTCCCGCCTGATCTTGATTCACTATCACGCTCACTGGCCATCCACATGTGTACCACTAGGTGAGTTCTGGTAGCTCGACTGCCCATGAGGTTGTACCCTGTGCGTAGTTAATCTGGCTTCATATCGCTGGATGACGTCTTCTAGGACAGGACAACACGTAACGTGGACATGACTCCTCTGGACAACAACTGACCTTTTCTTGAATAGATAATCAAATTTAAGCAACATGTCGGGATATCCAGGCGGCGGTCAACGCGACCAGTACGATGATGGCTATGGCCATCAACAGGGAGGTAACCAGCAACAACACGGTGGAAACACCGACTCCTACTATCAAGATGATCAGTACTACGATCAAGGCTACGACAACCGTGGCCCCAATAATAACAACAACAACAACAACCATGACGGCTACTACGACGAATCGTGAGCATCGAGTCTCTCCTTTCGTAGTTCTTTACTAACATACCAGTAGTGGTTACTACAATGCTGACCCTAATAACCCATACCAGCAGGATGGAGGCTATTACGACGGCCACGATCAATACCAAGATGGATACTACGACAATGGCCAGGGTGGCTACTATGATCAGGACTACGACCGTGGCTATCAAGGCCAAGGAGGCCGTCAGGGTTCTGAGGAAGACTCCGAGACTTTCAGCGACTTTACCATGAGATCGGACATGGCTCGCGCTGCTGAAATGGATTACTACGGCCGGGGCGACGAACGGTACAATAGCTACAACGATGGACAACGTGGCTACCGACCTCCTTCTTCGCAAATCTCCTATGGTGGGAATCGCTCTTCGGGTGCTTCGACTCCTAACTATGGCATGGACTACGGTAATGTCCTCCCTGCTGGTCAGCGATCCCGAGAGCCCTACCCGGCTTGGACCTCGGACGCCCAGATTCCTTTGTCCAAGGAGGAGATTGAGGACATTTTCCTCGACTTGACCTCCAAGTTTGGTTTCCAGCGTGACAGCATGCGCAACATGTACGATCATTTGATGATTCTTCTCGACTCTCGAGCTTCACGCATGACCCCAAACCAGGCACTGCTTTCCCTTCATGCCGATTATATTGGTGGCGACAACGCCAACTATCGCAGATGGTACTTTGCTGCTCACCTGGACTTGGATGACGCTGTAGGATTCTCCAATGCACAAGGCAAGGGCCTAAAGCGCAAGAAGAAGGGCGGAAAGAAGAAGAAGAAGGATGCAGAAGCCAACGAAGCCGAAACTCTACAGGAGCTTGAGGGCGATGACAGCCTCGAAGCTGCTGAGTACCGCTGGAAGAGTCGCATGAACAAGATGTCTCAGCATGATCGGGTTCGTCAGATCGCTCTGTACCTGCTTTGCTGGGGTGAAGCCAACCAAGTTCGTTTCATGCCCGAGTGCTTGTGTTTCATCTTCAAGTGTGCGGATGATTACCTCAACTCTCCTGCTTGCCAGGCTCTTGTTGAGCCTGTGGAGGAGTTCACTTACCTTAACAACGTGATTACTCCTCTCTACCAATACTTGAGAGACCAGGGATACGAAATTTCTGATGGCGTGTACGTCCGCCGTGAGCGCGACCACAAGAACATCGTTGGTTATGATGATTGTAACCAACTTTTTTGGTATCCCGAAGGTATTGAGCGCATCGCTCTTCAAGATAAGAGCAAGCTGGTTGATGTGCCTCCTGCTGAGCGATATCTCAAGTTGAAGGACGTCAACTGGAAGAAGTGCTTTTTCAAGACTTATAAGGAGTCTCGTTCTTGGTTCCATCTTCTTGTCAACTTCAACCGTATTTGGATCATTCATTTGACCATGTTCTGGTTCTACACGTCCCATAACGCTCCCAGTCTCCTGGTACACAAATACGAACAGCAGGTTAACCAGAAACCCTCCACGGCTAAGCAATTCTCTATCGTCGGTTTTGGTGGCGCTATTGCGTCGCTTATCCAAGTTCTCGCTACTCTTGCGGAATGGGCTTATGTTCCTCGTCGATGGGCTGGTGCACAGCATCTTACCAAGCGACTCCTGTTCTTGCTCTTTATCCTCGTTCTCAACATCGCTCCTGGCGTAAAGGTTTTCATGTTGCCAAAACTTGGACCTGAGAAGATAAACACCGCTATTGGTATTGTTCACTTCATTATTGCTGTCATTACTTTCATCTTCTTCTCTATCATGCCCCTCGGAGGTCTATTTGGCAGCTACCTGTCTACCAATAGCAGACGCTATGTTGCTAGCCAGACATTCACTGCTAGCTGGCCAAGACTCCGTGGGAATGACATGGCAATGTCCTATGGACTGTGGGCAACAGTGTTTGGTGTTAAGATGGGTGTCTCGTACACTTACCTGATTCTTTCGTTCCGCGATCCCATCCGCTACTTGAGCATCATGAACGTCGACTCGTGCCTGGGTGACAAACTCCTCCTTGGCAATCAACTTTGCCGCTGGCACCCCACAATTGTCCTGGCCCTTATGGCCTTCACTGACGTTATCTTCTTCTTCCTCGATACTTACCTTTGGTATGTCTTGCTGAACACCGTCTTCTCGGTTTCACGATCGTTCTATATCGGATCCTCCATCTGGACACCCTGGCGCAACATCTTTTCTCGCCTTCCTAAGCGTGTTTACTCCAAGGTGCTAGCAACGACAGACATGGAGATCAAGTATAAACCAAAGGTTCTTATCTCGCAGATTTGGAATGCAATCGTTATTTCGATGTACCGTGAGCATCTTCTTGCGATCGAGCACGTCCAGAAGCTTCTTTATCATCAGGTTCCTTCTGAGCAGGAGGGCAAGCGAACTCTTCGTGCACCCACTTTCTTCATTTCTCAGGAAGATCACTCTTTCAAGACCGAGTTCTTCCCTGCCTACAGTGAAGCTGAACGTCGCATTTCGTTCTTTGCGCAATCCTTATCGACCCCCATTCCTGAGCCTCTGCCTGTTGACAACATGCCTACCTTTACAGTCATGATTCCCCACTACAGTGAGAAGATCCTTCTTTCTCTCCGTGAAATCATTCGCGAGGATGAGCCTTACTCTCGTGTTACGCTCCTGGAGTATCTCAAGCAGCTGCACCCTCACGAGTGGGACTGCTTCGTCAAAGATACCAAGATCTTGGCCGACGAAACCTCTCAATACAACGGTGAGACAGACAAGAACGAGAAGGATACCGCCAAGAGCAAGATCGACGATCTTCCCTTCTACTGTATTGGTTTCAAGTCTTCCGCACCCGAGTACACCCTCCGTACTCGTATCTGGGCTTCTCTGCGTTTCCAAACCTTGTACCGTACTATCTCTGGTTTCATGAACTACAGCCGTGCCATCAAGCTCCTCTACCGTGTCGAGAATCCCGAGGTTGTTCAGATGTTCGGTGGTAACACCGACAAGCTCGAGCGTGAACTTGAGCGTATGGCCCGTCGCAAGTTCAAGATTGTCGTTTCCATGCAGCGATTCTCCAAGTTCAAAAAGGAAGAGATGGAAAATGCCGAATTCTTGCTCCGCGCCTACCCTGACCTTCAAATCGCCTACTTGGACGAGGAACCCCCCGTTGCTGAGGGCGAAGAGCCCCGACTTTACTCAGTTCTTATCGACGGCCATTCTGAAGTTATGGAGAACGGCATGCGACGCCCCAAGTTCCGCGTTCAACTTTCTGGCAATCCTATCCTTGGTGACGGAAAGTCCGACAACCAGAACCACTCCATCATCTTCTACCGCGGAGAGTACATCCAGCTCATCGATGCCAACCAGGACAACTATCTTGAGGAGTGTCTCAAGATTCGCAGCGTTTTGGCCGAATTTGAAGAGATGAAGACTGACAATGTTTCCCCTTACACCCCTGGTGTCAAGAACGATGTTAACTCCCCCGTGGCTATTCTTGGTATGCGAGAATACATTTTCTCTGAGAACATTGGCATTCTCGGTGACATTGCTGCCGGTAAGGAACAGACATTCGGTACTCTTTTCGCACGAACCATGGCTCAAATCGGTGGCAAACTTCATTACGGTCATCCCGATTTTCTCAACGGTATTTTCATGACAACGCGTGGCGGTGTCTCCAAGGCTCAGAAAGGTCTGCATCTGAACGAAGATATTTACGCTGGCATGACTGCCCTCCTTCGCGGCGGACGTATCAAGCAATGTGAATACTTCCAGTGTGGTAAGGGTCGTGATTTGGGTTTCGGTTCCGTTCTCAACTTCACAACCAAGATTGGGACTGGTATGGGTGAACAGTTCTTGTCCCGCGAGTACTATTATCTCGGCACTCAGCTTCCTCTGGATCGATTCTTGTCCTTCTACTATGCCCATCCTGGTTTTCACTTGAACAACATGTTCATCATGTTTTCTGTTCAAATGTTCATGATTACGATGGTTAACCTGGGAGCTCTCCGCCATGAGACACAGGCTTGCGAATACAACCGAAACGTCCCGATCACCGACCCTCTCTACCCCACTGGTTGTGCCAACACTGATGCCCTCACCGACTGGATTTACCGATGTATCGTCTCCATTCTCTTCGTTCTTTTCCTCTCTTTCATCCCTCTTATTGTTCAGGAGCTGATGGAGCGTGGCTTCTGGCGCGCCTTCGTCCGATTGATGAAACAATTTTGCTCGCTCTCGCTCATGTTCGAGGTTTTCGTCTGTCAGATCTATGCGAACTCTGTGCAGCAGAACATTTCGTTCGGTGGTGCGCGATACATCGGTACTGGTCGTGGTTTTGCCACTGCCCGTATTCCTTTTGGTGTCTTGTACTCTCGATTCGCTGGACCAGCTATTTACTTCGGCGCTCGTTTGCTCATGATGCTTCTCTTCGCGACTCTGACTGTATGGAAGGGTGTGTTGATCTATTTCTGGATCACACTTCTTGCGCTGACCATCTCGCCCTTCTTGTACAACCCTCACCAGTTCGCATGGACTGATTTCTTCATCGACTACCGAGATTACCTCCGATGGTTGTCCCGTGGTAACTCCCGAAGCCACGCCTCGTCTTGGATTTCCTACTGTCGTTTGTCTCGAACTCGTCTTACTGGTTACAAGCGAAAGGCTCTAGGAGACCCCTCTGCTAAGATGTCGGCAGACGTTCCTCGTGCTCCGTTTGCCAACATCTTTTTCAGCGAGATTTTCTCTCCCCTCATGCTTGCTGTTGTTACAATTCTCCCCTATCTGTTCATTAATGCCCAAACTGGTGTTAAAAATGCCCCTCAGAAGGATAGCGTCAAGACCAAGCCGCAGGCAACTGACTCTCTGATCCGGCTGCTCATCATTGCCTTTGCCCCTATTGGTGTTAATGCCGGTGTCTTGGCTGCTATGTTCGGCATGGCCTGCTGTATGGGTCCTCTACTCAGCATGTGCTGCAAGAAGTTCGGCAGTGTTCTCGCCGGTATCGCTCACGCTACTGCTGTTATCTTCTTGCTGATCTCCTTCCTGGGTATGTTCGTTCTTGAAGGCTTCAACTTTACCCGCACATTGGCTGGCATGATAGCCGTGACTTGCATTCAGCGCTTTTTCGTCAAGCTCATTGTGTCTCTTGCCCTTACCCGTGAATTCAAGGGTGACACTGCCAACATTGCCTTCTGGACCGGAAAGTGGTACTCCATGGGATGGCACACCATTTCTCAGCCTGCTCGAGAGTTTCTCTGCAAGATCACCGAATTGTCCATGTTCGCAGCCGATTTCGTTTTGGGTCATTGGCTGCTCTTTTTCATGGCACCTGTCATTTTGATTCCCAAGATTGACATGCTCCACTCTATGATGCTGTTCTGGCTTCGCCCGAGGTATGTCTTATCCTTTGCTTGTTATGTTTTGAACTTGTCCTAACCTCTGAGCAGTCGCCAAATCCGACCTCCCATCTATTCGATGAAGCAATCCAAACTCAGACGCAGACGTGTGGTTCGTTACGCCATCCTCTACTTCACGCTTCTCGTCGTTTTCATCGCTTTGATTGCTGGCCCTATTGTGGCGGGCAAGTACATGCCCCCCAACACGATCAGCGATGTCCTGGGCGATATTGCTGGATTCAAACTTGTTCAGCCTAACGACCTCAACAATGACAACACCAACAGCACCATGGCTACTGGTACAGGAGCACCAGGCTACACCGGTGCTGGTCTTACGAAGACCAAGACTGGCGCCGATGCCTCAGCAACTGGCAAGATCAAGCTGTTCTAGGTGAGAATATCTAGACAGCTCCCTCTGGAGCCCCCTCAGACGGGCGATCTCGCTAGCTTGTTTCTGCTGATAGAAAATTGTGGAAATGCGAACTTTTTGTTTTTTGCTTGTTTTTGTTTTCAGTTCACCAGTTTGAGTGGGTGCACGTGCATACATAGGTTCAAGCCTCATAGAAGACTGTGGGAGATGGGAGAGATACAGGAGGGGTAGGTTGGCATAAGTCAGACCTGACATTCACTGGCTGAACTGGACTGATCTTTTTTGGTACAAGGCGCACTTTTTTTCCCCCAAACTATTATAATGTGTACAATGAAAGGAAGAAACACATCCATGGCCGAAACTCTAGACCTAAATTCAAATATTGCCTTTTGAACATCATTTTCATTTCATTCATACTACTAGCCTACGCTCTCTAGACCTGAGGATACACAAAACTTGTGATTTTGGTTGGTTTACTTCAATGTGTGTAAGCCAATTTTACGTATTCCCCGTTCCCCGAGCTATCCGATGACCCCTACACTTCCCCTGTAGTGGATGGCTTGTGGTCTTATTGTTTCTGACCTTCAGGTACCCGTTGAGCCCCTGTTAGATATGGATCCTTAGCACAGCCAATCAGTTTGCGGTCTGCGGCTCGACTCGCTTCGACGTTAGAGGACTCTGGAGGCCCCTTTGTAGACCCATGTACCTAATGATGGGCCTTGACTTAGCAATCCAGAATCCTCGGTTGACGTCCATTTCAACTCCTTTCAACAACACGTTTCCAATCCAAACTAATATATACTCTCACGACCGGACGAGACGAGACGAGGCGAGACGCGACGCGAGATCGACAGAAGTTGACGAACATTCAAGACAATTGGAAACAGAAACAATGGAACTCGATGCCCTCCAAGCCCGGGTGGGCGAAATCCTCGAACAGGCCGCCGTCTACTTCCATAAAGTCCCTGGTTCTGCAGTCTTTATGCGCTATATCCAGTCGAGTTACCAGAACGACCCCGTGCGATCCGCCATTGAACTTGTGCTGCTTCTCTTCTTTATCCGCTATCTCCTGTCGCCTTCTTACTCCACCCGTAAGCAGAATTACATTAAGTTGAGAGAGGAGGTGAGAGCACAGCCAGATCCTTGATCCCACCAGGATTGAAGTCGCTAATGTTTGGCTTCTCTGTAGGAAATCGAGGAGTTGATCGATGAATGGCAGCCCGAGCCTCTCGTCGTCGAGCAGACTCCATTTGAGGTGGCTGAAGCCGAACGACTCCCTGTCCTTGTTGGGTGAGCATCATCAAGTCTAATCGCATACGCAATCTGGTCAGGATCAGCATCTGATATTTCTATAGTCCTACTGGTCCCAAGACTAAACTCGCCAACGGCCGAACTGTTACCAATCTCGCCTCCTACAACTTCTACAACTTCAACGGCAACGATCAGATTAAGGAGAAGGCTATCCAGGTTCTGCGCACCTATGGCGTTGGCCCTTGTGGTCCTCCCCAGTTTTATGGTACCCAGGACGTTCACATGAAGACTGAAGCCGACATAGCCGCGTATTTGGGCACCGAAGGCTGCATCGTCTACGCTCAATCCTTCAGCACCATCTCTAGTGTCATTCCCTCTTTTTCCAAGCGTGGCGACGTTATCATCGCTGATCGTAATGTCAACTTCGCTATTCGCAAAGGTCTCGAGCAATCGCGAAGCACCATCCGCTGGTACGAGCACAATGACATGGATGCTTTGGAAGACGCTATGAAGGCTGTCGCCCGGGAGCAGGCCAATGCCAGGAAACTTACCCGTCGTTTTGTCGTAACCGAAGGCTTGTTTGAGCTCTCTGGAGACTCTATCGACTTGCCCCGCCTGGTTGAGCTTAAAGAGAAGTACAAGTTCCGCGTTATTCTGGATGAGACATGGTCTTTTGGTGTTCTTGGCCGCACCGGTCGTGGTATTACTGAGGCGCAAAACGTGGATCCCCAACAGGTTGATATGATTATTGGCTCCCTCGCTGGACCTCTCTGTGCCGGTGGTGGCTTCTGTGCCGGTCCCAAAGATGTTGTCGAGCACCAGCGCATCACATCTTCTGCGTATACATTCTCTGCCGCTCTCCCTGCCATGTTGGCTGTCACCGCCAGTGAGACCCTCAACCTGCTCCAGTGTAACCCTGAAATCCTGGCGCAGTCTCGCGAGAACATCAAGGCTATGAGGGCTCAGTTGGACCCCCGCAGTGATTGGGTTTACAGCCCAAGCGACCCGGAGAACCCTATTATGCTCCTTGTCCTCAAGCCCGAAGTTGTGGCTGCCCGTAAGCTCGGACTGGAAGACCAAGAACGCATTTTTCTGGATTGTGTGGAAGAGGTGCGTGTATCGAACACTGAAACATGAACGAATACAAAATGAACTGACTCCTGAGCAGACTCTTGCCAACGGCGTCTTGATCACAAGAACCAAGACCAGGCCTTATGCGCACACTGTTAAGCCCAAGGACGGCGCCTGGTTTGCACAGCCCGCTCTTCGAATTTGCGTTACATCAGCACTGTCTAAGAAGGATATTGAAAAGGCCGGTGTGACTATTCGACATGCTATCACCAAGGTCATGACACGGAAGACGAGCACCAAGACCGCCTGATTCAGGGGCTTGGTGGAAGATAATTTTGATGACAGACGGAGACTGGCTGAATGCGTGTTATACCACTGAGCATAGTCGATAGGCGTCGGGCTACACGGAGACCCTTTTTTGTTATGGATAATCAGCAAACGCAATAGATGAGGGGCAATATGGAACGATTTACAAAGTGGCTTGCAGCCATTTCAGCCTAATGATTAATAGATGCGGCCCTCGTACGCTAGCATTGAATGAATATTTCCCGATATGATGATGCCTTTGTGTCTTTTCGGCGCCCTGATTAGACGTTGATTAATCGGTTTTAGTATCATGGTTTTGATACTGACAAGGGATGTAAGATACCTTATTTGTCTGCTTCAATTACTCACAGTTGGTGAAGTCGTCTCTGCCAAGCTACTGTTTTTGAACATAAAAATTATGTGAGATAGAGAAGCAGACGTCAACTGTCTCGCGGGTTTTATGAGCCATCCCTTGCCAAGTCACGCCTGATGGTGCCAGCGTAGCCATACATCACGGACTCTAATTTGACAACAGAATCACCAAGGACGCACATGCAGAAGAAGGATCACAATTGGCAGAGACGCGGTCTCAGTTAGTTTTACAGTTTAATTTTCCCAGACGGATGAGGAACCTTTTCAGCTCGCAACTGGACTGTGGGCATGTCTCAGACGCCGCATTCCTTGGGAGATTACAGGTCTCGAAAGTACGCGCCATGCAAAGAAATCACCTCATTCCAAGAGTCGCGAGCGTCGTGGCCTCTTTTTGTGATTCATTCTTAAGTTTTATGTTTTCGGACAGTTTGAGTTGTTGAGTTCCATGTTCCGAATGAGTTTCTGCGTTGCGTTCGTGTGCCTCATATTCTGGGAGCGGGCTCGAGTGTGAATAGGGAGAACAAGGGATGAAGTCTAATAAATAAGGCACAGTCGAGCCAATGGAATCTGAGATGTCGGGATGAAACTCACGGACTTAGGAATCGCAGAGCTGAGGAGTGTCTCACTTGTCTCTTGCAGGTTCAAGCTTAAGCTCAACACTTATAAACGGTACCTTAGGTACCTACCTACCTACCTTGAGGTAGGAAGGCAGGCTCAACACGTGTCTTACCGTACCTTCTGTGTCGTTCCTTCTTAGGTTGTTTTCTTTTGCTTATCACTGCGCCTACCTACCTACCTAAGGTAGAGAGGCCCCTTCCTCCCTTGTTTTGACGTCTCCTCTTTTTCTACTTTACCTCTCTACCTTCAACTCACTCTCATTTTCTTCTTCATTCATTCACCCCTACAATCGTTTTTCTTTTCTTTTCCTACTTACAATCCCTTCCTAGGATTCGCCATTCTTTGATTCTTCTTTTCAGTTCTATACACACTCTTTTTCTCTGAATCCTATTCATTCTTGGATAGCGGATTATCAAGTCCCGTCTTATACAATCCTTTTCTCAAATCACCGACCTTTGAACCACTACTTGAGCTCGTTGTAGCAGCTCGTTCACTCTCTAACAACTCTCCTAACTACCATCATACGTACGGTTTTTATAAAATATTTAAACAAAATGTCGATGAAACGTTTCTTCACTTCGGCGGTTGCCATGGCGGCGGTTGTTGCTGCTGTTCCTGTTGGTAAGAATTCTCCTGGTCAGGTTGTAACTCAAAGCTGACAGCATCGACAGCCCGTCCGCTCGAGAAGCGAGAGCCGTATGCTTTTCTCGTTACATGAAACCGCGGTCTTGACTAACAAGATTGCAGTGTTACGACTATCACTCTGACCTCGGCCTCTACCTACACCGCAACTATCGCTCCTGCTACCCCTGTCACCCCTACAGGAGCTGCAACTTACCCAGAAACTACAGCTCCTGTTTCTGGTAGCCCCAAGCCCCCTAAGAATGACAAGCCTGACAGTTCTGGTAGCGGTGGCAGTTCATCCGGTTCTAAGCTCCCTGGTGTCGCATATGCCCCCTACCGAGGCGATCACCAGTGTAAATCCAAGGACGAGATCCAACACGATATTACGCAGCTCGCAGCTGATTTCTCTGTCCTCCGTATCTATGGCACCGACTGTGACCAGGTAGCCAATGTCTACTCATGCGCCAAGGGTAGCGGCATGAGGCTGTTCCTCGGTATCTGGAACATTGACGACGTTCAAACTGAAGCCAAGACCATCATCAGTGCAATTGACGACTGGGACGTCGTTGACACCATCAGTGTTGGTAATGAACTTGTCAACAACGGAGCTGCCACCCCAGCAAAGGTCATCGCCGCTGTCAAGCAGGCTCGTGAGATCCTTCGTGCCGCAGGCTACAAAGGCCCGGTTGTCACAGTTGATACATTTATCGCTGCCAATGCCAATCCTGAACTTTGCAACGAGAGTGACTATTGTGCTATCAACGCTCACGCCTTCTTCGATGCCAACACTTCTGCTGATGAAGCTGGCCAGTGGCTCTCCAACACTGTCCAGGACCTTCGATCCAAGATTTCTGGCGACAAGCGTATCGTCATTTGCGAGACTGGCTGGCCCACCAAGGGCAACAGCAATGGCAAGGCTGTTCCCGGTATGAGCCAACAGAAGGCTGCTCTTGACTCTATCAAGCAGGCATTCTCCAGCCATATGGGAGACCTGATCCTCTTCTCTGCCTTCAACGATCCTTGGAAAAAGGCCGAGGCCGCAACTTTCATGGCTGAGCAATGGTGGGGTATCGAAGGCCAAGACTCAGTTTCCAACAAGGACCCGTCGTCTTCTGACTAGGGAACGGCTCCCCGATTTGTCATGTCACTTAGACCTTCAAATATTTAAATGGTTTGCAGTCACGTCTTTACTCCGAGATAACGCTCGGCTTATGTCTTTTGTATGATGTTTAATGTTTTATTGTTATTGCTTGACGGTTGTTGATGCCGATTATCAGTTCTATTCAAGCTTCAAGTACCTCATCACAACACCTCACTTTATGGCTGCTCTTTTAGAGATAAGAAAAGAATTATACTTAGTATTTGCTATTTGCTATTTGAATTGAAATGTCCGTTATACAATTTGAAGTCGGATTTCAGTCAACAGGTGGAAGTACAAGTGAACGAGTGGTTTGATCAAAACATGGGTTTCTATACCGATCACGATGATTTGAAATTCAGAAGACAATCTAGGTCAAGAAACAACGTTGATGAATTGTCTATATAATTATAGAAGGGTGATGCCCTGCAGCCACTCTGCCTCATATTGATGATTTCGTTACTCATGTAAACTATACCCAATGCACCCAATGCACCCAATGCACCCGATGCGAGCCCAATGATGTCCTCATTATGCATAAACAAAACAAAATATAGATCTGTGCAATATAGCAGTTATTGGATAAGGCTGTCCTTGGCAAGCACATTCAGATTCTACAATTGCTGCAATGCAGCTCGAGAACCCATTAAGCTTGTCCGAGGCTGGCTAATGCATGTGGGCACTTAACAAGTGGTCTGCTCGGTGTGGATGACGAGCGCATCGTTAGACAGAATGTGACAACAAGGTTTAGGACACAATGCGGAGATGAGGGCGTAGGATGTAGACCAGAAGAATATGAGGACAAAAGACCCAACGCATCAGACGAGAAAGTGGGCACGTAATGACTTTGCTTCCCCGTAGGAAGCTAAAAAGAAAACGAAAATAAATCATCAATTCTCACATCATTCGGAAGTCATACTGAGGTTAAGATCAGCTACCTCAAATGATGGAGATGTCTCCAAAAATCCTTCCTGTCATCAAGATGGCCAGACATGCACCCATCAAGCGGCCCTGCATATTTCAGCAGCAGGCGCGATGGGATGAGCTTAACAGATCCAAAGTTCGTCAAGAAACTGGTCGAGTTCGATGATGCGAAATCGGGAGCCGATGCTCTGGTCCTTCAAAAGTGTAGTCCAAGCCGACGAAAGACTGGCTTTCCAGGAAACAACCTCAACGCTCCAGCCCATTTTCAGAGCGCGTTGAGCTTGTGTCAGGAAGCCGTCTGAATACTTGGCCGGCCGAGCATCACCAGTGGCGATGACAAGCGTGCCAGGCTCCTCGAAATACTGCATAACAGACTCGCTAATTCTAATTTGGAGGGTTTCGTCAACCATGTCTTCGACATAACGGAAACCGCCTGCTTCGAATGTGCTGTGGTCATCAGCACCAGATTGCTCAGGACGACGACTGCGAAGGTCGACGCGGTAGCCAAGATCCTTGAGTTCCTGGACAAAAGTGGGCTCGTTGCGGTTGGGACGCACTGAGCAGCCAACGTTGAGCCATTCTGCGTTTCGATCGCGGGTAAGAAGTTCGTGAAAGAAGGCAAGGTTCATTTGTGGAAGTGGAACAAAGCGTGAGGACTCTGGCAAACCAAACCTGACTCTTATGGCCTTTTGGAATCCAATGATGATGTTGGACATGTCGACAAAGACATGAATTCCATTTTCTGCAATGGTGGGATAATCCTTGCAGATCATAGAGTCTATAACCCGCTCATGAACGAGCTTCCTCATGAGGCCTTCATGCTTGACCACCGTGGTCTGCACGTCACTGTGAATTTCAGTAAGAGGGCCATATTTGAAATGCTGATATGAGATGACATGTCTGGCATGGTCCGATTGGATGCCACCCAGGACCACTATGTTGGGTTCAGAGCTATCTCTGGAATGAGATTTGCCCTTGCCCGAGTTTGAACCTTTCTTGTTCTTTTTGCTTTCGTCAAAATGCTTAAGCGGGGACTCGCTTGAGCTTGGCGGTGTTGAGGCAGCGGTTGAGTAAGACGTGGCAGGCAGCACATCAGTGTCAGAGCCACATCCAGCCTCTGAGTCGGTAACAGGGTCGAAGTTGGGCTGGTTTGATCTGAGGAATTCATCGTTGTCTTCCTCGTGCATCTCTTCCTTCTGATCAGTCTCCTTCGTAATTCGAATAGCCTTCCCAGTTCGCTTCTCATGGAATTCGCTTGTCATCTTTATGTAATGAATACGGCCTTCAGTGCTGGGGTTCGGTTGCGTTGAGGCGGCAATGCATGTTTGCTCCTCATGCTCTTGATGGGAATGCTTAGGCACAGCCGAGGGTTTGGGGACACTGTCTGCATTGTTGGTGGATTGCGGTACAGAAGGTCGCTTCAATATCGTAATCGGCTGTACCTTCGGGGAAGCCAGTGGCTTTCTCTGCTGTTGAAATGATCCAACATCATTGAGATGAATTTGCTGGAAGAGCCGTTTGAAGTTTCCAAGGGATGGGGTTGAGCCAGAGGCCTTTGCATCTTTCGGGGAAGCCCAGTCCGTGAGACTGTTGGAGCTCAGCTTGGTGAAGTCACCAAGCTTGAGTCTACCATCATGTGGAGCATTATTTGCAGGCCTACTGCTGCCCGGCGGCTCGCGAAGAGGATCGTCTGTTGAGTTTGTAGTTGCCGATGCCATAATAACCATCAAAAACGACTACGCACATAGATGCGAGTTGGTGGTTATAGATCAAGTTGGTGAGCTGCTCAACGCCAATGCCAGACGTGAGAGTATTGCTGAAGTGTTTTCCAAGTATTAACCAATGGTGCCGGTGAAATGAATGATCTGCGGAGAATGGCAAAGCCAACAAGATTGAGAGAGCGATTTGCCACGACTGAGAATCTAGAATCGCCGCAGAAGCAAGACCTAGAATGAGCTGAAACAAAAACGGACGTCGCCTAGTTTAGTAGAAGAGGGAACTCCAAATAGCCAAACATGGTCTGGGATAATTCAAAGGGCAAATCCAATGCGTCAGATTTTGCCGCTTGTTGAAGCCGAGTGAGTGAGATCAAGTGCGGAGATGGAGCTACCAAGAAAGGCAAAAGGGTGAACTCAGTCAATGCCGTGTTAAGTAGGTAGAATAGAAAATCAAAGACAGAGAACAAAGACTATAATACAAAACGGTTGCGCAAAGACTCGAGTCAAGAAAAAGGATTGGAATATAAGGTAGGGAACAAGGAAATATGAACGTTGAACCGTTGACGAAGAAGAATGAGTTGAGAAGGATGATGAGTCAATTCACCTTGAAATTTACTGAGGATACTAGGTACGTACCTACCTCAGGTACCTTTGGGTGGCTTTCCAGCACCTCATCCGGGATGGCATGTTCCAAGCCAATCACAGAGCGACATATGTGGGGAAATTGGTCCTGCAACTCACGTGCTTATTGCCACCCCAAACGTCGATTCACAAAGCAATCGATATGCTCGCTGTGACAACAGCACGACAAAGATCAAGTCTTTGAGGCGATACCAGAGACTTGACAGGATTTAGCGACTTGCCATAAAGCAAAGATTTTATCAATTTTCTATCTCTGCTGCCCATCACACATTGTGTCCATCCTAAGTTCATATAATATGCGCCAGATGCAATCATCCCTCTGGATAACCATGCCATGCCCTACATAAAGTGAGAATGGAAATCTTGTCTCCTGCTTATGCTCAACGTTTCGAAAACACATACATGAGCAAGAGGTTTGCGAATACTCCCTGATTCGCCAGTTTAAATGACTCGAAGCTGCCCCCTGTCCCATTGAACCAACTTCTTGTACTTTTGATATAGCCTGTTTCGTTTTTTCTTCTTTCTTGCTTTCCGTATTATGAGCAGACAGTGCTTTGAAAGAAACACAACGATATTTGACATCTTTTCTGGCAAGACTTGCAAAATGATATCCGTAGCTAAGCTCCATTGCCATCATCTTCGGAAATCGATACTAGCTCGAGATGAGTCCAGGCTTGGCCGCACTGAGCTGCTTGAGCTTCGTCTTCGTCTCGCTCTCTGTTCGTTGGGGTCAGAAGGGTGCAGACCAGTAGACTTCGCAAACATGTTGAGCACATCAGTTAACGAGATAACACCAGTAAGCCTTCCTGAAAGCCGAGCCCCGGCCATGGCCGATGCGGGCACAGCAGCTGTAGGAACTGGGGAAGCAGGTACTGCTACTGTCGGGACAGGGGATGGGGGGGCAGCAGGCGCCGATACGGGCGCGGCAGGAGGTGTAGGACCGGCGGTCGTGAAAGATTGAGGCCCCATCAAAGGTGTTGCAGGAGCCGAAGGGGAGGGTGACGCCGATTCAACCACCCACATTCGATGCGATCGAGTAGCAACAAGCTTGGCAACGGTATGGGCCAGAGTCGAGTAGGGGTTCACGTAGAATACAGGAAAGACGTCGCGTCCGTGTTCAACTCCTCGTTCGTTGAGAATCACAGAAATAAAGTTCATGCATGACGAATTGAGTAAATGGGCGTTGGAACTCTTGGTTAAGTGGCGGACGTCCTTGGTCGAGATATTGCCCACCACATTCATACCGTTGTCAACAACAGCAACGCTTGTGAGACCTTCATTGTTCATAAGCATGAGTGCTTCAGATAATGATGAATCGGAGCTATGGCATGTTAATGCGTATCTCTTTGAGGGTATGTAGCAACTCACTTGACAGAAACGATCTCCTTGGTCCCAACGCCCAGATCACGTAGCAAAGCAGGGTAAAGTCGATCGATAGAAGGAAAGTTGACACCCTCGTTCCAGAAAAACTCGACAATTCGAAGTTGACTTGCGATGCCAACCACCTCGCCGCTAGTAGTTGTCACCAACAGACGATGGATGCCACTACCGAGAATCTGGATAGCCTGTGCGAGCTTTTCATCACCAGGTAACGTGATGAGTGTTTCCTTACGGAAAAGAGGGAAGACTTCTCGTAGAGGAATCTGGCCACCTTCCTGAGCTTTGGCCAGAATCGAATTGAACAGCTCAACCTGGTCTTCTTCGGGTTTGGCGAGCCCAACAACAACAAGTAGGTATGCGTTCAGATCGGTATAATCGAATGTGGAGACAGCGATATGAGTGGAGGGATCCTCGCGGACTAGAACAACGTTGGTAGGGCTTTTGAGGAGGAGCTGCGAATTGTAGTTAGTATGGCTATTCGGTAATCAAAGCACGTATAGGGTCGGTCCTGTATTGGGTGACATTCGACGTTTTATGCTCACCTTGGTAGCTTCTTCAACACTACTATCGAACTCAACCCATTTAACATCATCGGGAGATACAAGCTCTCCGATAGCTACGTCACGCCAATCGCGGCCGGCAAATCTGGGGTTGGCATGCTTATTTCCTGCAGGGGGATGGTTCAACAGCTCCTGGAGAGCGGCCTGTGTAAAAGAAGGGTGCCGTTGAGAGCGTGGGGATGAGGGCGCATTGCGCAAGCCCTCGGCAAAGCTTGCACGGTGTGCGGATATGGAGCTTGGGCCAGAACCAGCGGATATAGATACAGAAGGAGATCGCTGAGAAAGGGTAGGCGGCTTGTGAGTGGACGAAGAGCCCGAAGCAGCACTGTTTAGGCTGGTCGAGCTGGTCGCGCGAGTATCCTTGAGCTCGCGGGAGGTTGAGCTCGGTGAGGGGTCCATGGTGGAATCGTTTGGCTTTGACCAGGTGATGAATTTGACTGACTGATGTTGAGATTTGGCAGAGCGGACTGGCAACAAGCGATAGATCAACACGATTCGGGCAGACAAAAGAGTGCGGTATGTATTGCAATCGAGAGACAGGTGAGAGGATAATGGCGAGTAGTGATTTGTCGCGACAATTGCAATGATGAAATGATTGATGGTTTGCACAGAGATGGGCGCAATAAAACGTACGTGGGAGTAGACGCGGGGCTCAGGCAGGATGAGAAAGCGGGTGGTTCGAGTTGAATGGATCTCGATATTCAAGTCCAATCAATCAATATTGGAAACCGGTTAGAGTTAGAGTCACAGACTGAGAATCAGGATACAAAAGATCAGAAGACATTTATTTGCCAAGGACAAGGCGATCGACAGATGAAGTGGAATGGTTTGTTCTGCCTCTTGCTGCGGAGGTTGGTCTGGAGATGAGACTTGTCTGCGAGGGGCACGGGGTTACAATCCAAAGCCATGAGTGGGCGTGGGGACGTTTTGCATGATGACATAGGCCACCTAGAGGAAAGTCAAGTAAAGAGGTATGCAAAGGTGGGTGACCCGGGCGATGCCTGGTGGAGTGCCCCGCGATGGATGGATTGGAGCGCAATCTCCAGCGTGAGAAAACTTGTTACTGATAGAGAAGTACCCTGAAAAGGCGGAAGAAACTAAGTACCTAGGTACCTTACCACTAAATAACTACATACGGATAGACTAGAAGCAATCGCATTCGGCATTCAATCTCTCATGCAGCTGCGACTACTATTTAGGAATTGATTTGCACTAATATCAGCCCGGAGGCAGAAGCTTCTACCATAGTGCATAGGTAATTACTTGTACACACCAGAGATGATTATCGCTCACTAACTCCCTGGTCCTGCAGTTCGTGGCAGACCGTCAGATGGTGAGTGTGTTAGATCTCAAAGTCTCAACAAAAAGATTGACCTAAATGAAAGTTATTCAGGAACAAACTTCAGTACTCAATATTATATGCTGCAGTTACCAAATATACAAACTCAAAACTAACCAGGCCAGACAAAACGTTTCATGCCAAGTTGATAGGTTAAAGAAATGGTTGGCTAATTGGCTGCATCCGCAACGCATCATGACAAGAAAGAAGATTTCATTGTGCATACCTACCTAGGTATCTAATGGAAGCTATCCGTTCTAGCGGTGTGGTGGGGCACAAGTGTGTACGGCTGCTAAGGTTTCTGGAAATCAATAAATCCAATGAAGACACGAGACATTGAGATCTAACTCAAGAGCTGCTTCTCCAATTGTTGTATGGCTCATTTTAATCTTCTTTGTCTGTGGTCCTTGATGATTAAAGAGGGGTTCTCCCGGTCCATCTGGCGTCAAATATTCTTTCATGACTTTATTAGAGCCTCGATAAATTCATCTAGGTTTATATCATACACCAACCATAGACACAACAGTTGAACATTACCTTAACTTTGTAAGTCCAGACCAGTTTCCATCAGAAGCTTTGGAGATAATTTCTTACACTCAACCTACCTAGGTATAAAAAGGCATCTTAGGCATGTCTTGGTTGTAGCCTGGCAGAAAAGGTAAAAAAAAACAATAAAGGCCTTGCCTTACAGAAAAAAAACACACTACTACCTAAGGTAGCCACGACCTGGTCACCGCGCACCCTTTGTTTTTTTTTTCTTTTGGGCTCAAGTCTGTCTCCAAGTACCCCGCCAGCAAAGTCTCGCCTGCGCGGTACTTGCTCAGGACCCTCAACTTGGGCTTCCCCTCCCCCACTTCACTTTCTGCTCCCATTCAGTCGTCCCTCTCTTCTTTCATTCACACCATTTGGGATCTTTGGAAATCTCGTCCCTTAAAGTGAAGCCACGGCCGACTCAAGCCAACGAACCTCGACGGCTCGTAGCTTTTTCACACTTCTTCTTCAAGTAGTTCTTCATTATCGCTACTCTTGTCCACATCCTCCCACTGAGATCCAAACTTCTTTGTCGTCTGCTGGTGGACATCACCATCAGCAACCCTCCACAACCACAACAATGTCTCTGCTCCCGCCCGACATCCACGCAGAGCTTTCGCAGCTCCTGCAAGCTCTGCAGTCCCCCGACAACAGTATAAGATCACAAGCCGAGGAGCATCTGCAGAACAACTGGACTGCCACTCGGCCTGAGGTCCTGTTGATGGGACTGGCGGAACAGATTCAAGCTGCTGGCGACAATGCGACACGGTCTTTTTCCGCTGTAATCTTCCGCCGAATTGCTTCAAAAACCCGCAAGAATGAGGCTGGAGAGACCACGGATCTGTTCATTTCTTTGACTAAGGACCAGGCAGCCGTCATTCGACAAAAGATTCTCGAGACCCTTGCTGCCGAGTCTGAACGCCTCGTTCGCAACAAAATTAGTGATGCTGTTGCCGAGCTTGCCAGGCAATACACTGAGAATGGTAAGCTTTTCGAAGCCTCGGAGTGACCCTTCGTATCCTGGACTTTGGTTAACAACTCCTGCAATAGGCGATATTTGGCCCGAACTGCTTGGCGCTCTTTTCCAGCTTAGCCAAGCTCCCGAACCCGAGAAGCGAGAGAATGCATTCCGAGTCTTCGCTACCACTCCCGCCATCATCGAGAAGCAGCATGAGGAGGCTGTTCTCCAAGCTTTCCAGAAGGGCTTCAAGGACGACGCCGTCATGGTACGGGAACCCTCCCGCGGGACAGACTTTTCTGTCCCACATTGCATATTATGGCTCTGCTAACCATAGGTATAGGTCCGTCTTGCGGCTATGGAGGCTTTTGCTTCATTCTTTAGGACCATTAGCAAGAAGGGACAGGCTAAGTACTACGCCCTGATTCCCGATGTCCTCAACATTCTTCCCCCAATCAAGGATTCTCAGGATTCCGACGACCTCAGCAAGGCGCTCCTTGCTCTCATAGATCTCGCCGAGTCTGCTCCCAAAATGTTCAAGCCTCTCTTCCAGAATCTCGTCCAATTCAGTATCTCGGTGATTCAGGATAAGGAGCTCGAAAATATCTGCCGTCAAAATGCCCTCGAGCTCATGGCTACATTTGCCGATTACGCCCCCTCTGTGTGCCGAAAGGACCCATCCTACACAAACGATATGATCACCCAGTGCTTGAGTCTCATGACAGATCTAGGCGAGGATGACGATGATGCTTCCGAATGGATGGCATCTGACGACGTGAGTTTTCAGAGAATGGAGACATATAATTCATGTAACTAACTCACTTTGCAGTTTGACCAGGACGAGAGTGACCAGAACCACGTTGCTGGCGAGCAAACCATGGACCGACTTGCGAACAAGCTTGGAGGACAGACCATTCTGGCCCCCACTTTCAACTGGCTTCCTCGTATGATGACTTCCATGGCTTGGAGAGATCGACATGCTGCTCTGATGGCCATCTCTGCCATCTCCGAGGGCTGCCGTGATCTGATGATTGGAGAGCTTAGCCAAGTGCTAGATCTAGTGGTTCCCGCTCTCCGAGATCCTCATCCTCGAGTTCGATGGGCTGGTTGCAACGCTCTTGGTCAGATGAGCACTGATTTTGCCCCTAAGATGCAGACCGACTACTACGACCGAGTTCTCAAGGCCATAATTCCTGTCCTCGACTCACCCGAGGGCCGTGTCAAGTCTCACGCAGCTGCTGCTCTTGTCAATTTCTGTGAGGAGGCCGAGAAGGCCACTCTGGAGCCATATCTAGACGAGCTCCTCTCTCATCTTTTCCAGCTCCTTCAAAATGAAAAACGCTATGTCCAAGAGCAAGCTCTGTCAACAATCGCCACCATCGCCGACGCCGCTGAAGCTGCCTTCTCGAAATACTACGATACCCTCATGCCTCTTCTTGTTAATGTGCTCCAGAACCAGAGCGAGAAAGAGTATCGACTTCTGCGTGCCAAGGCTATGGAGTGCGCCACATTGATCGCTCTGGCTGTTGGAAAAGAGCGTCTTGGTCAGGATGCTATGACTCTTGTCAACCTTCTGGCCAACATTCAGGCCAACATTACTGATGCAGACGACCCTCAAGCTCAATACCTCATGCACTGCTGGGGCCGCATGTGTCGTGTTCTCGGTTCCGACTTCCTCCCATTTCTTCACAACGTCATGCCTCCTCTGCTGGAGCTTGCTGTCGCCAAGGCTGATATCCAACTGCTGGACGATGATGACCAGGTTGAGCAGATGCAGAATGAGGAGGGATGGGAACTGGTTCCTCTCAAGGGTAAGATGATTGGTATCAAAACAAGTACCATGGATGACAAGCACATGGCCATTGAGCTCCTGGTCGTCTACGCACAAGTTCTTGAGGCTTCTTTTGCTCCCTATGTAGCGGAGATCATGGAGAAGATCGCTTTACCTGGCCTTGCATTCTTCTTCCACGATCCTGTTCGATATATCTCTGCCAAGCTTGTCCCTCAGCTGTTGAGCTCCTACAAGAAAGCCTACGGCCCCCAGTCCAACGAGCTCCGTGGTTTGTGGAGTGCGACTGTCGACAAGCTCCTCGAGGTCTTGACTGCTGAGCCTGCCATCGACACACTTGCTGAGATGTACCAATGCTTCTATGAATCCGTTGAGGTCATTGGAAAGGACTGTCTTTCTGCAGATCATCTCAGCCGATTCATCGATTCGGTACACTCTGCTATTGAGGACTACAAGGACCGTGTTGCCCAACGGCTGGAGGATAAGGAGGGAGCCACTGCCGAGGACGTGGAAGATGAAGCTGAGGATACTCTGATGGCTATCGAGGACGACCAGACTCTGCTTTCGGATATGAACAAGGCTTTCCATGCTATTTTCAAGAACCACGGTGCTGCGTTCTTACCGGCCTGGGAGCGATTGATGCCCACATACGAGGGCTTCCTCACATCGAACGATCCCACCCAACGCCAGTGGGGACTCTGTATCATGGATGATGTCCTTGAGTATTGCGGTCCTGAGAGCACACGATATGCAAACTACATCACCCAACCGCTCATCGATGGCTGCCGTGATGCTTCGCCGGCTATCCGCCAGGCGGCCGCTTACGGCATCGGAGTTGCGGCGCACCGAGGTGGAGCACCGTGGGCGCAGTTCTTGGGAGGCTCGGTTCCCTTCTTGTTCCAGGTCACTCAGGTTCCGGATGCCCGTAATGAGGACAATGTCTACGCGACTGAGAATGCATGCGCAGCTATCGCCAAGATTCTCCACTACAATGCAAGCACAGTCGGAGACGTGCAGAACGTGATTACGCAATGGGTAGAGACCCTACCCGTGACCAACGACGAAGAAGCGGCACCGTATGCTTATGCATACCTTGCGGAGCTTATTGACCAGTAAGTACTCTCTGCTCTCAACGTACAACCAGTATGCTGGTGTGCTCACGCTGACGCTTTGAACTTGTAGACGACATCCAGCTGTGGTGAACCAAGCGGGCAAAATCTTTGTGTTTATTGCCCAGGCTCTAGAGGCAGAGACCCTCGTGGGACAGACTGCCAACCGGGTAGCACTAGCAACTAAAGGGTTTTTGACATCGACCGGCGTTGACCCTACGCCATTCCTTCAGCAATTCACTCCTGAGGCACAGCGAACCATCATGGGATTCTTCAACTAGGAGGAAGCTCGCAGATGGACTGAGTCTTGCCACCCTTTCGGAAGTCAAATGAAGGCAGACTGGTTCATATCACCCAGCCGAGTGTTGCTGGGTATCGAGATGGCCCTGCAGGCCATTTCTGGAGAGATGTAGCGGCCTGCCCTTAGATTGTGAATGCTATAAGATGCCAGCCAGGGGCCTGGAACCGGTTTACGGGGCAGGCAGTTCCAACAGGCGAACCCACAACGCAATGGTGGCATCGACGTGATGTGGAAATGCAACTTCATTGGGGCGAAGTGGAACGGGTTCGAATCAGCGTCCAACAATGCCATGTCCCGAACATGGAAGAAGAGAAGCAGAGGACGAGGGTCCTAGGCGTCGGTGTAAAAACGAGAGGGCATTTTGTTTCGGCAGTCTATATCCTCAAGACTGCATGGCGCCTTTTTTTTTTGTTTTGCAAAATCATTAGAGTTTACGAGTTAGGTTATTGATAACTGGCTAGTACCTCGTCGCGAGGGTTTTAGTCGGTAGCGGCAGGTCAGTCAATCAGTCAGTCGGTTGATGGGTCTGTCATATATATAGATGACGAGTTGTGTAGCGTACGGAATTATGAATCAAATAACCACACGGATTTCCTTCCCATAACTGAACGACGAGATGGGCTGAGGGAGATATAGGATGGACGTCTTTACTCGCACGCAGGATGGTTGAGGCCCTTTCTTGATATCGGCGATACTATGATATTTGTCTCTGGCTTGCTAGATGAGTATTGATTGATTCAGCCACGATTCGCAATAGTACGGCAAGGAGGGCGAATTGAGTCAATGTACTGCCCTACTTCGGTGCCTGTTGAGAGAGTAAGGAAGCTTACTTAACTCTGTCGCCATCACCAGAGCGCAAATGCTATTTGATATGAGAGACTCGTGAGCATTGGCACTTAAAACAAAGATAATGATGGCGATAGGGTTGACGGGTACCTTTACAGTAGGTTAGTAGGTAGGTGAAAGCAAAAGCCACATAGAGGGGGGCGTGTTGAATTTTGAATGCTGTATATACCAACCCTCCATTGCAAATGATGAATGCTTGCTCGCACTTTGTGGTCTTACTTTTTCTGGCCTGCAAGGAACGGCGGGGGGGGTCATGCAGGGTATTCATTACATATCTACCTAGGGACTTGCTTAAACGACTTTTTTTTTTCTTCTGGTGAGGAAGATGCATTTTTGTATTAGATTCAGATCTCGATAGTGATTTTGATTGACTATGTGTGTTTCAATGCAAAACCTGGACATTTCCCATAACGGAGATGATCTCTGAACTTGACAGGTACAGGGCATGTATCCGTACAAAGAAAGGACAAATTGTTATGCAGCCTGCAGCCCGGACAGAAGCGAAGGACAGGGACTTCCCGTGCCAGCCCAAAAGCCCCAGTGTTTGTCCTCCAGTAAACCCGACAAGGTAGCTATATCTTTCATTATTCGGATATTTCAAAGTTATGATGAGATCAAGTTACAACTTTTTATTAGCACGGTTTTTTATCAGCTTCTGTTAAATACCTTATCTACCTTATTAGTTATCTAACGTTATTGTAAATGCTACCTAGATATGATTTAGGGACTCAGTACTCTGTACTGATATCAAATCATTCCCGGCTCTTGCTCGAGCCTAGCCTCTATTAGGCAGTGCGCAAGCCTCTTGCACCGGAGTTACTCCTGGCGCCTCTCGATCAATGAGCAAGTTCAAGTCCCTCCTCCTCCTCCTCACCCCACATGGTCTCTCTGTACGGTCAGTGCAGTACAATACAGTAGTACAGTGCTGTGCGCTACCCTCGCCAGGCTAAAGTCTTGAGATGGATTAGTAAGTAGGTAGTAGGTACTACCTACTACTGAACCTCTGTATCTTGGAGGTACCTACGGACCTTGAGTTGTGCACCTGCACATGGGAATCTTGAAAGGGTTCGACTGAGCCACAGAAAGCGGCAGTCACCAGTCTCTTCCTCGAGCTCGTAGTCCTCAATCTCCGGCTTCCATTAGCACTAATACAGTATGTACTTTAGCAGTAGTCCGTTATCCTTCGGCCTGTCTTGTTTCCCACATCACACTAGCCACACCATCCAGTCTAATCCAATCCCACCTTTTGACTGCCTGCTCTTTGCCTGGCCTAACAAGGTAGGCGTGTCACAGGGAGCAAGAAAAGATCGAACTTTGATATAGGTTGTCAAAAATAAGCTCACCAAATAATATCATAAACTTATACTAAGCTACCCAAGTCTTTTTATCATCCAGGATCAAGGGCTCGAGTTTTCTTTCCTCCCCTTGGCGTGGCATGGCATGGCGTGGAAGGTAAGGCAAGACAACCTTGCCTACTAGGTAGGTAGACATGGAAGACAGGTACTTTCCCCCACCCACACACACCCAAAGCAGCCCGGCCCAGCCCAGGAGATCTGCTTCTCACGCATTCCCATTCTTCTTCTGCCATACCGTCCTCTACTTCTCCATCCCTCTCGTTTTCCCCTTCAAATGACATAGCGAATCCTCCCCCTCGACTTTGGCACGATCCAGCCTCGAATATAGAATCTGATCTTCTCACGCCTCTCCTCCTGATCGCAAATTTGCCGCATTTCCGACCCATCCATCCTCGATTTTTGAGCCAGTCCGATCCCGAACAGTACAAATTCGACCAAGCACGAAATATCCACCCCCGCGCATTTGCCATCTGCGATTATCCATACCCTGTCCCTCTCTTTTTCGCTCGGTCGCTTGATCTCTCCGGCCTGATTTATCACGTCAAACCACCGGCTCAACCTGACTCGACTTGATATACCCCATCTCGGTCCGCCACGGTTCTACTATATTGCGACCTCTCCCTCTCCCATCTCGTCATATTGTTGCGTTTGTAACCAGTCTTCGCTTTTTGTTTCCGCTGCAGCTAGGGTCTCCTAATCAGACCGTCAACCTTTCCGACGCTTCGGTTGTCGAACCAGGACACCACCTGTCAGACCTCGCGCCATTCATACGGGACACCACCCGCTCATCACTTCCCTCGAGCACCTGGCTAGGCCGCCCAGCCAGATGCTGTCGCTATGGATGGCTACTACTCTCCCCATCAGCAGCAGCAACAGCAGCAACCATCTCAGCAGTTCCAACAACCTCGAATGCAGCAGAACCAGCAGAACCACATGCAGCACAATATGAACGATCCAGCCTTCTATCAGGGGGGAGATTCCCTCGACGATATTGTGCGCGATAACCAAGACAAGCTATACCGCCGACAGAGCATGCCCCAAGCCTTTACTAACCCTATGGGTCAGTTCCAGATGAATCAGCAGCAACAGCAGCAAGGGCAAAGGCGGATGTCTTCCATTGGCAACGGTGACATGATGACGTTTGGAACCGATAATGCCGACCTCAACTCGTACCAATTTAACCAACCACCCATGGGAGGGGGGTTTCCCACCATCAATACCTCTATCGGCATGGACCAAATGGGCAATTATATGACATCCGATCCTATTGAATATTCGACCATATCCCCTGATATGATGAGTTCCATGATGCCCTCTAACTTTGCAAGCATGAGCGTTGGAGCACAGATGGCCGGCAACGCTTCGCCGATGAACCTTTACTCACCATCCATGAGCCAGTTCCCACAAGGCCAACTAACCCCTCAAGTTCAGGTTGGTAACGACTTCTCCATGGATCTCTCTCCAGATGCCGGCTCCATGAATATGAGCCAGACCAACCCTCCCACGACGACCCCGATCTCTGCCCCCACCAACAACGCCATGGATACCATAGAGGATTCAGGCGACAGTATGATGAACCATCAGGCTTTCAACAACATGAATGCTGGAGATAACAATCAAAACTTACCTGCACTTTCTCGCCAAGTCTCGACTGCCTCCGGCTCTGTTGTTTCACCTCCACAGCAACACTCACACGGAGCCATGTCCTCCTCAACCGTTACTCATCCGACCAGCACTTCAGTTGCAACGACCCCATCAACCGGCGATGCCCCGAGGGACTCAAAGGAAAAGACGATATACTCAAAGAGTGGATTTGACATGCTTAAAGCTCTATGGTTGGTCGCTACCCGTAAGAACCCGCGCATACAACTTGGCGCTGTGGACATGTCCTGCGCCTTCGTCGTCTGCGATGTCTCCATGAACGATTGCCCTATCATATACGTTTCCGACAACTTCCAAAACCTCACCGGTTATAGTCGTCATGAGATTGTCGGCCAGAACTGCCGCTTTCTGCAGGCCCCAGATGGCAAAGTCGAAGCGGGCTCCAAGCGAGAGTTCGTTGATGATGGTGCCGTCTACAATTTGAAGAAGATGGTTCACGAAGGCCGGGAGGTTCAACAGAGCCTTATCAACTATCGAAAGGGTGGAAAGCCTTTCCTCAACCTTCTTACTATGATCCCCATCCCGTGGGATACTGATGAAATCAGATACTTTATTGGCTTCCAGATCGATCTCGTTGAATGCCCGGACGCGATAGCATCGAATCAAGACCTTGGTGGTGTAAAGGTGAATTACAAACACAGCGACATTGGCCAATATATCTGGACACCACCGCAATCCAGTCACTGGGAGCCCGATAACGGTCAGACGTTAGGCGTTGACGATGTCTCCACCCTGTTACAGCAGTTCAGCCCCAAGGGTCTCACCTCTGACTGGCACAAGCAATCATGGGATAAGATGCTCCTCGAGAACACCGACGATGTAGTTCATGTTCTTTCGCTCAAAGGTCTCTTCCTATATCTCTCTCCTTCTTGCAAGAAGGTCCTAGAATATGAGGCTGCGGATTTGGTTGGCAACTCACTTTCAACAGTATGCCATCCATCTGATATTGTTCCTGTCACACGCGAGTTGAAGGACACAACAACCGGAAACCCTCTCAACATTGTATTCCGTATACGCAGAAAACACAGTGGTTACACTTGGTTCGAAAGTCATGGTTCACTGTTTGTCGAACAAGGAAAGGGTCGAAAGTGCATCATTTTGGTAGGCCGCAAGCGACCGGTCTTTGCTCTAAGTCGCCGCAATCTTGAAGCAAATGGTGGTATTGGTGACAGCGAACTCTGGACGAAGCTCTCGACATCGGGCCTGTTCTTATACGTTTCTTCGAATATCCGATCTCTCCTCGACCTCCAGCCTGATAGCCTGGTGGGAACCAGTATACAGGATCTTATGCGAAAAGAATCACGTCCCGAGTTTGGGCGAACGCTGGAAAAATCCAGGCGAGGGAAAATTGTCACATGCAAACACGAGGTCCAGAACCGTAGGGGCCAAGTGTTACAAGCCCAGACGACTCTGTACCCGGGCGACGCTTCGGAGGGCCAAAAGCCATCGTTCTTGCTTGCCCAGACAAAGCTTCTCAAGGCATCGTCACGTAACCTGGCGCCCGCTAGCACCGGTTCCAGGTCTCTCGCCGCAACCCCGAGATCCAGTAACGGCACCGAAAACCACGCCACGGGTCATATTTCACAGCCTGCCGGTGGCGCATTAGCCCCCGGTAGCCAAGACGCTGCTTTGGCCTCAGAGGACAACATTTTTGATGAATTGAGAACAACGAAATGCTCTAGCTGGCAATTTGAATTGCGGCAGATGGAAAAGGTCAATCGTATTCTCGCTGAGGAACTTGGCGGCCTGCTGTCCAGCAAGAAAAAACGTAAGCGAAGAAAGGGCGTTGGCAACGTGGCGCGAGACTGCGCCAACTGCCACACAAGGAACACGCCCGAATGGCGAAGGGGACCCAGTGGTCAAAGGGATCTTTGTAACAGCTGTGGTCTTCGGTGGGCCAAACAAGTACGCCTCTTCTATTTTCTATCAATTGTGATATTCATTAACACTTTTATCAGACTGGTCGGGTTTCTCCACGGAATTCTTCGCGCGGGGCTAACACAGCAAATGGTGATGCTCGAAGCAAAAAGTCCAACTCTCCCTCATCACCACTGTATAAAGAATTGTCAGCAGAGAACTCCAAACCGCAAACACCCAACGGTGAAAACGGCATAAACCCAGCCCAACTCACGAAGCAAAAGATAGAAAATGGAACATCAGCACCCAGCGGTGCCCCTTCAGCGACAGGGGTCAAATCATCGGCCGGAATGCCACCGCTAAGCCATTCATCCATGTTGGGCGTCGGCCAGGCGTCGTCGATGGCTTCGATTCGAGAAGAACGCGAGACGAGTCAGCCTTGAACAACAAGCATAGTGCATTTCCCTCTCTTGATGTTTTCGATCCTCGATAGTACAACTTGGTAAAGGATCTACGGAGCGTGATGTCTTGATTAAACGGCATTTGTGATACCCGCCACTTTTCTTTCTCTACGCTGGCCTCTATTTCAGATCTGAGGCTCATGGATTTAACAAAACATTCGTGACACCCATGGCATGGGGCTCACATGATGTCACTAAGCATAATGAGCTTGTCTGCTTTTATTTATTTGGGAGAGAAATAACTTCCCGGTGGTGTACGAGGCTCTAGGATTTTGGAATTGGGGATAGACACGATATACCTACAACACCATACACGAGGCGTTAAGGAATGGGATGGCATGAATACGACTTGGACAGATCTTGGCCTTGGCCCCTTATACGGATTCGCACTTGTCGACAACGTCAATGGCCCGGGCGGCCCGGCTTTGGTCTTCATGCTTCTACTCAACATAGAGGGCGGGCTGGATTTATTCGAATGCTAGTACGGTTCCATGTTTAGCACGGCAGGGTAAGCATTGTCGGGAGCATGTAAGGGGCTTGTGGCTATGTAAAGTGGTATTGGTTGCATTTAGGGAGAACTTTTTGCGTACATACATATACGTACTACGGCAATAGCGAGGCGAAGCATGGTCTAAAATAAGGAACAGATATGACAGTTTGGATCTTCAGCCTTGATGTGATGACTCGTCGATGTACAGCTTGGCCACACTGCCCAAGTAAGGGGGAGGCTAGTAAGAAGGGTAACCCTAATAATCCAACACCCGACCCCCTGCTTAGTGGTGAAGGTGAATAGGCAGATGGGCAGCAAACTAAAGGAATCTAGAATACATATGTACATGTGAGTCCTAACATTACTAGGTCTCTAAACCTATGGATATTACTCTTTCGGGTTTTGCATGGAGTTGGCACTATCAAATACCTACCCTAGAATGCCAACACCCCCATCAATTCCCTAAAGTACCTGGCCTGGCAAACCTTTATCCTTTGGGAATGTGTAAGAGGCAGTATGTCATCAGTGGCATGTGATGTGCAATCTTCTGACTTAAGGGTACAACCACCACATAAGACAGATGATGGGCTGACGTAGGTGGCTTCGCTGCCGATAAGGCTTGCATTTGAGTTGTGGCTGCGTGGACAAGATACAGATACTGCAGCAGGAAATTTCGGTCTCGAGATGCACATAGTCTTTAAAAACTTTGGATTTTTGAATGTGCTAAAGACTTTTACTAGTGATACTTCTATTGGCTGTCACAGAACCTCTTATTCAAGACTTGGTTTGGCATCAGAGGTTTGGTGGCTGAAGATTTGCAATGACTGAATGACTCTAGAATATTGTGAATAGACCAGATCTATCGATATACCTATGTGTAATTCTAAATTTCCCCAAGCTAGATTGGGCATACGCCAAGATTTCCTCAAAGCTCGTCTTTTGTATGCACTTTCTCCTCCATCGTCCTGCTCTTCGGGTTCTTCTCGTTCCCAACTCCAACAACCTTGCGTCGACGATCCAGCGCCGCAATCTCCTCATCGTAGACAGTCCATTCTGGGACCTGCCTCCTTGCGCGATCGAGTTTAGGCTCCTTTGTCTGAGGGTTATTGCACAAGTCAATGGTACGCGCCTGGGCCAGACTCTCGTCGCTGCACCACGTCTCACACCAGAGCCACTCTTGAGGAAGACTGTGGATTGGTATGGTGAATTGCATGTTGTTTGGCAGGTCCTGGTCCAGGTTGGACAGGCTGTTAGGGTCAGCCGAGAGTGCGTGGTACTGCTGTCGAAGGCGATCTCCTGCTGCCAACTGGCGGAACCGGTTAAGGTCAACAACGTAGAGGGCTGAGATATGGTACGGCAGCCCACGAAGATAGTTTGCCCAGTAGCCCTGTTTCCAAAATCTGAAGCCTTCCATTTCAGTGCGCGAGTCGCACATGGGTGTGAAACCATACGGAGCACCTTTTAGGTCATGGTTCACAAGGTCAATCATATCAGTGCGGACGATTTGATCAGCATCGACAAAGATGACCTTGTCCAGGGAGAGCGGAAACAATACATCAAGGAACAGGATCTTGTACCCCCAGATCTCGCGCTGTTTTTCCTTTTGTTGGCGGAGCCAGTGAGGCCACTTGTAAGTAACCATCTCGTACTTGAAACCATACTCAGCAGCCATATGAGGAATGAATTCCTTGAACGAGGGAGATAAGAACTGCTCAATGAACCAGAACTTAACGGTGTGCTTGGTGTTGCGCATAACAGATACCATCATGATGTTGAGCATGCGCTCGTATAAATGACCACTGGCGACACTGAAGATGTTGATTTCAGCATGTTCTTCGGCCGAAATCTCTTTAGGCGTCTTGGCTCCCCCGAGAAGACTTTCGGCAAACTTGAGGCCCTTAGCAACAATCCCGCTGTCTTGACTGTCTGGAGATTCCAATACATCGATTTCTTCCATCCCTGGCTTGCGGTTGAGACGAGGATATAGGGTCGTGCCCTTGAAGTCCATGAGGGCGATTTCCGTGCCTTCGTCTCCGGGAACAGGAGCGTATCCGTGAGCACCGACACTCTCGATGGTGAAGATTTTGGATGTTCGGCCTTGCTTGAGTTGAATGTTGTAGAAACCAGGGTTTGCCTTAAACTGGAAGTAGCCCAGATTGGCCATGACGATGGTATCTGTGATAAGGGGATCCTTTTCTGTGGCTAGGGTCAATTGTGCACCTCTTGGTGCACCTCGCTTGCCATCTCTGGAGTGGCCTTCAATCAAAATATTCTCCAGCTCATAAATCACATCGATGTCGGCTTTAACAGAATTCAGCTTGATGTTGTCCAGATCCTGCACAGACTCTTTAGCAGCCACTAGCCAAGCCGGAGGTACGTCCATGCCTGCCGTTAACAGAGCCTCAGAGGGTAGGCCCTTGAAAGTCGCCTTGGGGCTCTGAACATGACCAGCTTGATCAAAAGAAGGCTTTGAGTCAAGTACGTAACGAAAGAATCGCGTAATGGGGAGTTCTCCGACTACTTCCTTTGGGTTCATGAAAAGCTTCAGATACACTCCATCGAGCTCAGACAAGACCTTGAGAATGGGTGCCCATTTCTGACCTTGTTCACTGGTAGGATTCAGGAGACCAGCGATATGAATACTTGCGGTTTCGGGGTTGCCGACTTCAATGGCGCTATGAGTTGAGTTCCAAGTGTTGTACATGGAGCTTCGAATGGACGGAGCCGACTCGAAGATGCCTTGAGGGAGATCAGAAATAGTAGAGAGTGCCGTGATTGAGGTGAGCTTGGCGGCTGCAATGGGATCCGAAAGCTTATCTTCGAAGCCAAGATCTTTGATCGCAGCATAGACAGGAAGGATCCTGCTTCGCCGCTCAAATTCCAATAGCTGCTGCAAATCGTCCTCCTTGAAAGACACATCGGACGGCAGGGGACCAACGACTCGGCCGTTGAGGAGTAGCCCCTTTGTACCAGGAAGAATGTTGGAAGCAGAGAGAAAGCCGGCAAGTGCAATGCCAAGGCCATCATCCTCAGCTGTCCAAGGCGCCTCCAGAATGGCTTTCAAATCATCCTTACTCTTCATCTCAGCAAGCCTACCTTCGTTAAGCTTGAAGGCGCCATTCATGGCATGAGCCTCTGCGGATGACGGCGGGTTATGGACAAGGTCAAGCCGGATGCCAGGATTCTTTTGCTTGAATTTAAGGCCAGCAAGAAGTAGATCTTGTCCGTCATCGGCTGCAAGGTCGGCGACGACTGTGAGCACAGCCCAGCTTTCTTTGGAAGCCTTCGAGTCTGAGGGGAGGACGGCAATGTTGCTGAACAGTCCCGCAAAATCTTTATAAAGCTTGTTGATATCAACAACGCGAAGGGCCTTCTCATCGTCAGGAAAGATGTATGTGTTGCGCTTGGAAAGTGCGTCACGAAGAAAGAGACCTGAAACAGGCATCCCCTCTTCAATTTGTCCAAAGTACACAGCCTTTTGGATTGCTTGTTGATCCTCGGTTAATCGCTGGCCCATGGCCTGAACCCACGATTTCTCCCGTGGAAGAGCCAGACCATTTACAAAGACAGGACGCACGGCAGTATCAGCATTGAGTCGGCTAGCCCAAGCCTTGCTTGCTTCCACCTTCTGCTTATAAGAATCGGCTTCAAGAATCTCGGCCAATGTCATTTTGGTGGCTCCTGGTAGTGCTTCTCGTCCATCAATAGCCCTGGTGAAAGCCTTCTTGTTGGCTGCACCTTCTGGCCCCTCCTCACTCTCTTGAAGATAAGTAATGAGGGACTCGAATCCATATGTTTCCATCAAATGATAAACGACCTTGGCCTGAGCAGCAGAAGCAGGCGTAGTGGCCAAGGGAAGTATGCCGAACCTCAAGGTGACACCGCGTTGCATGAACTGGGCTAGTTGACCAAATGCTCGCCCATCCTCAACATTGGTGAAGTCAACTGGCGCCACAATGTGGAAGAGGTTAAGAGCTACCTGCGGAAGTTGCCCAGGATATGTACGCTGAAGGAGCTACGAGGTCGTTAGTGGTATAATCTCAAGAGGTAATTTTCTTACATACTGCTGTCAAATCGCTTGGGAGCTTCTGGTATCGAGCGTCCTTCTCGAGGTCATTCAACCACAAGAGTGCTTTACCCTCCTCCAATTGATCTGTCCAGTCGAATCTGAGCGGTTCATCCTCGGCCTTGGAACTGGCAACTTCAGAATGCCCAAGAAGTGAATTAGCCTGTTGGCCATTGAAACCAAGATCACGGACCCCATCAATCAGTTTGCGCTCACGGCGAATCATCTCAATGAGCGTAAATGGCTCAATTTGACGCTCAATAAGTTGGACACCGTTCATCCAGAGAAAATTGATGCCACTGGGAATACCGGCAGCAACATTTTTCTCCTGCTCTGCAGCAAACTCCTTTGCAACTTCATGAGTGGCAATCGATGCTGAGAACTTGGGGAAATCCTGGGTCGATTTGACTAAAGCATCGAGTGGATTTTCACTATTTAGAATGAACGAAGCAGTCTTTAGGCCTAAAGATGCTAGCTCGGAGGTTGAGAGAGGCTTCAAATCAGCAACCTCTTCCTCTGTGTCAAGATCGACATCGGCTGTGGCAGTTTTCCTTTTGCCTTCCTGGCTGGCTTCACGATCATCAATAACGATGTAGTCAGTTCTCTTTAGGTCCAGCTTCACACCATAGCCGCTCACAGACAAAGGAGTATTAGGAGCCCCCGTGCCCCGGCGATATCGTAGTCTATATGACATATCTCCCTGCTTGGCAGCTCTGGAGAGCGCAATGTGGAAAGGGCCAAAAGAGGCAGATGTTGGGTCCGCGTAGAGAATGGCATCTTTTCCGAGCCCTAGGACTCGATCAAACGGCAACAGGTTGGCTTGCCTATTCACGGGTTAGGATCGTGGTGTCTCAAGCAACCGAAACAGCTCACCTTGTGGAGAAATCACCTTCCGCGGCTTTATCGAGAGTTTCTGAGCAGTATTTCTTACTATCAATCAAGGCCCATGTCGAGCACTCCTCGTTGGTGTCTCCTTTGGATACTGGATCGACAGCTGTAGTGTAGTATTGATAATGTGCTTCTATCCGTGGTGCGGCAGCACGTAGTGAAAGAGCAAGCTTGAAAGTTGAGAGGGCTTCTGGTTTAGTGATGTGCCCATCTTGCTGAAGGACCTCGAGAAAACGGTCGTAGAGCTCTGCATCTGAATTGGCTGATTGAAAGTGACCACCAGCAATCTTGTCAAGTAAAGGGAAATAGGCTGTTGAATTCTCCCCAGTGGCAGTTTCTCTGTTGAAGGTCAGAAGCAATATCATAGATGGCTCACGAGAAATAGTATGAGCTTACAGAAGTTCAAGCAAATATGGAGCACGAGGAAACGCTGCGTTCATTCCCACGTTGACTGACGGGGAAGCCAAAGAAGCTGTAGCAGCCACCAGTGCCATAGCCAGGCATTGAGAAAGGCAAGGCATATTTGCTGTCTACGCAAAGCGCTGCATATAGCAAGTACTGGTTATTGAGGAGCTGGATGGAGCCTCGTGGTGGAGGGGCAAAGGACAGCTCTCCAAAGAAAGCTTGGAAAAGACAGGGACGATGTAGAATTAGGCACGCAATGGTGGCGCAATTCAGGTCTTGGGCGCCTTCAACAAACCCAAGCACGCTCAAGATGTTTCCTACGAATGGCGGGTTCTCAATCGCCAGGCATCAACTCCGTTATAAGCCAAAGACAAAAGAATGCTTAGGTAGGTAGGTAGGTAGGTAGTAGCTTTCTAGGTAAGTCTTAGTGGTATGTAACCAGGAGTCGAACAGTGTCACTGGGACTAGCCGGCTGAATTGGGTTTAGCAGCCGAGCTGATACTGTCAGACAAAAAGACAGGAGCTCATCCCTCGACCGTCTTTCCTTACGTGGCAGAAACAATGCCCCCCTGCAGCTTCACTCTTCAGCCACATTCAGGGAGCATGTCCCCAGTTTTCTTAGCCTCTCGCCTCTTGTACTTACACCTGTGCTTCTGTAGCCCCCCTCCGGGGGAACAATGTTGCGTTCCATTACTGTGGCTTTACACCTGAACTGCCCCAGTGTGATAGCCCACAATTGAGCATCGTGTTCAATTGCTTGAGCCTAAGCCTACCTTAGGAGTTCGCTTCGTTGGCCAGCGTTCAACTCAACTACCTAACTTACGTCTCCCTTTCACTCTGCCCTCACGTACACTTCGACAAACCCGCGCTGTGCTGGTCAGTTCGCACCCAAATTTCGCGATCCAGCTACAAGCAAGCCGAACAGCTGCTTTCTGGTCCGCTTCTGGGCTCCTTGAATTGTTCCACCCCTTAATGCTCGAAGCTGCGGCTTCACCTCCCCGCCAATATGCAGTCCTCCCCGGGAATGTTGACCAAGGTAGATTGCGATGCAATTGGTTGCTTTGCTTGCTTGTGATTACTGACAGTCTCCTTTGCACAGTTCGAGTCTAAGTCCTCGCGAGCTAAAGGCATTGCCTTTCATCCAAAGAGGTTCGTTGTCCGACGTCGCTGAACCGCATCGCAAGCTTTAGAGCTGACAAGTTGTATCCAGACCATGGATCCTGGTGTCGCTACACTCTTCTACCATTCAGCTCTGGGATTACCGAATGGGAACTCTGATTGACCGTTTTGAGGAGCACGATGGTCCTGTCCGTGGTGTCGACTTTCACAAGACACAGCCGCTTTTCGTCTCGGGCGGTGACGACTATAAGATCAAAGTCTGGTCTTACCAGACTCGACGATGCCTCTTCACTCTTAATGGCCACCTCGACTACGTCCGAACAGTCTTCTTCCATCACGAGCTTCCCTGGATTCTGTCAGCATCCGATGACCAGACCATCCGGATATGGAACTGGCAGAACCGCTCCTTGAGTAGGTCAAGATTGCTGTCTTGGTCTAACAGCCGATAATGCTGACTTGTCCCTAGTTTGCACCATGACTGGCCACAACCACTATGCTATGTGCGCCCAATTCCACCCCAAGGAAGACCTCGTTGTCTCTGCGTCGCTCGACCAGTCCGTTCGTGTTTGGGACATTTCCGGTCTCCGAAAGAAGCACTCCGCCCCTACCTCGATGTCTTTCGAAGACCAAATGGCGCGTGCCAACCAGAACCAGACCGATATGTTTGGAAACACTGATGCTGTCGTCAAGTTCGTTCTCGAAGGTCACGACCGTGGCGTCAACTGGGTCGCTTTCCATCCCACTATGCCCCTCATTGTCAGCGCTGGCGATGATCGTTTAGTGAAGCTGTGGCGCATGAGCGAGACCAAGGCTTGGGAAGTTGATACGTGCCGAGGCCACTTCCAGAATGCGTCAGGATGTCTGTTTCACCCTCATCAGGACTTGATCCTATCTGCTGGAGAGGATAAGACCATCCGAGTATGGGACCTGAACAAGCGAACCGCTGTTCAGTCTTTTAAGAGAGAGAATGATCGCTTCTGGGTCATTGCGGCGCATCCTGAGATCAACTTGTTTGCTGCTGGTCACGATAATGGTGTGATGGTATTCAAGTTAGAGCGAGAGCGCCCTGCTTCAGCCGTTCACCAGAACCTACTCTTCTACGTGACCAAGGAGAAGCACGTCAAGTCTTATGACTTTCAGAGGAACATCGAGAGCCCTACGCTCCTGTCGCTCAAGAAGCTTGGCAGCGCCTGGGTAGCACCCCGGACATTGTCCTTCAACCCCGCAGAACGATCTATCCTCGTTACCTCACCTGCTGACGGCGGATCTTATGAGCTGGTCAACCTTCCCAAGGATGGCTCTGGCGCTATCGAGCCTGCCGAGTCTAAGCGTGGTCCTGGAAGCTCTGCCATTTTCGTTGCCCGTAACCGATTTGCCGTTCTAAACATCTCCAACCAGACCATTGATATCAAGGATCTTTCCAACAACACTACACGATCCTTCAAACCCCCCACTGGAACTACCGATATCTACTTTGGAGGTACAGGCAACCTTTTAATCATTGCTCCTACTGCCGTCCACCTCTATGACATCCAGCAGAAGAAGAGTACTGCTGAGCTGGCAGTCAATGGTGTCAAGTATGTTGTTTGGTCCAACGATGGTCTCTACGCTGCTCTTCTAAGCAAGCACAACGTCACAATTGTGTCTAAGACCCTGGAGCAGGTCAGTACTCTTCATGAGACTATTCGTATCAAGAGTGCTACCTGGGATGATGCTGGCGTTCTGCTCTACTCCACCCTTAATCATGTAAAGTATACTTTGCTTAATGGTGATAACGGTATCGTCCGAACCCTTGATCAGACTGTGTACCTGGTCAAGGTCAAGGGCCGTAACGTCTACTGCCTCGATAGAGCCGCCAAGCCCCGTATCCTTCAGGTTGATCCTACGGAATACCGGTTCAAGTTGGCCCTTGTCAAACGAAACTACGAGGAAATGCTTCACATCATCCGAAACTCCAGTCTCGTTGGCCAATCGATTATCTCATATCTTCAAAAGAAGGGTTACCCTGAAATTGCCCTCCAGTTTGTTCAGGACCCCACCACTCGATTTGACCTAGCTATCGAATGCGGCAACCTAGATGTTGCTGTTGAAATGGCCAAGGAACTTGACAAGCCCAAGTTCTGGACCCGTTTGAGCACAGAAGCATTGGCACACGGTAACCATAAGGTTGTCGAGATGTGTTACCAAAAACTCAAACAATTCGATAAGCTCTCCTTTTTATATCTCGCTACTGGTAACCAATCTAGGCTTGCTCGTATGGCTAAGATTGCCGAGCACCGTGGTGATTTTACCTCGCGCTTCCAGAACGCACTTTACCTTGGAGAGGTTGAAGATCGTATCCAAATGTTCAAGGAGATTGATCTTTGTAAGTTTCAAGCCAAGTCGATTTGGAGGAATGCTTAGCTAACAAAGTCTGAGACCCCCTTGCTTTTATGACTGCAAAGTCTCACGGTCTGGAGGAGGAATGTCAGTCCATCCTGGAGGCCACCGGCTTGACTGAAGAGGACCTCACCTTGCCAACACTTGGAGAGCCCTTGTCTGTCCGTGAGCCTGTGGTGCATACTTTCGAGTCGTCGTGGCCTACCAAAGCTACCTCGCAGTCCTTCTTTGAGAAGGCCCTGCTTGGCCAGGTTGAAGGTCTTTCCCTGGAGGATGAGCCTGCTACCACCAATACAGGCTTTGAGGATGCTATGGAAGATGACTCGGCCGCCAAGCGTAACGGCGCATTGATCGATGATGACGATGAAGATGTTGCAGGCTGGGATATGGGAGACGATGACATTCCTGAGGCTGATAGTGACTTCGTCAATGTTGAGAGCGTCGACGCTGGCGGTGCTGCCAGCAGCGAGGCAGATATGTGGGCACGAAACTCACCACTGGCCGTTGACCACGTTGCTGGCGGATCTTTCGAGACTGCTATGCAACTTCTCAACCGACAGGTCGGGGCTGTCGACTTCGCTCCTCTCAAATCTCGATTCCTGGAAGTCTACTCAGCATCCAAGACTTTTCTTCCCGCATCTGAGGGCCTGCCGCCTTTGATCAACTATGTCCGCAGAACTCTCGATGAGACAGATCCCCGAAAGGTCCTGCCGATTATCCCCCGAGATCTCGAGCACCTTGCTTCTAACGACCTGCAAGCGGGCTATGACTCGATGAAGGCTAACAAGCTTGAGGCTGGTATCGGCATTTTCAAGGGTATCCTTCACTCCATCCTTGTCAATTCCGTGTCAAGTGAGGACGAGGTTGCTGAGGCGAAGAAGCTTATTACCTCGGCCAGTGAGTATGCTGTCGCCATGAGTATTGAGCTTTCCAGGAGACAATTGGGTGCTCCTGATGCCGTTGCTAAGGATGCAGAGAAGCTCCAGAGGAGCTTGGAACTGTCAGCGTACTTCACTATTCCTAAGATCGAGGTTCCTCACAGACAGCTCGCTCTGCTCAGTGCTATGCAGCTGGCTATTCGCAACAAGAACTACAACTCTGCTTTGAGCTTTGCTAACCGCATCATCGCCAATGGCGGCGCTACCAAGATTGTAGAAAACGTAAGTGAAGTCGAGCTTCCGATGCTTGCTCTGGTTACTGACCAAAATGTTACAGGCTAGGAAGACCAAGGCTCAGTGCGAGCGCAATCCCAATGATGCTATTGAAATTGAGTTCGATCAGTTCGCCGAGTTCGATGTGTGCGCAGCCAGCCATACCCCTATCTATAGTGGTACTGCATATGAGGAGTGTGCCTTCGATGGCTCCAAGTATCACACCAAGTACAAGGGCACTGTCTGCAGAGTGTGTGAAGTTTGTGAGATTGGCAAGCATGGAAGCGGGTTGAAGCTGTTCGCCTAGACCGGGTAGAGCATGGTTGAATACGATTTAATAACGGGAGCGCGTAGTCGGAATTGGGAGTTTCGAGTCAACAATGCACAAAAGGGAGCCAGGTAGATGAGGCGGAAGGTCTAGGGCTTTAAAAAGGTTGGACTTGGACGACTGGCTGATAGAACGATGGCAAGGGGGTCATGTCTTTGTAGTTGCAACTTAGCCTGATTATATGCGAGAAGCACATGACCAAGGAATCACGTTTAAAGACCAGATGTTCGACGTTTGTTGAGACTCGCCTGGCTGGCGAACTCGTCGATTGAATTAATCGTACAGCAACAATTAGTACCCTCTGCTAGTCTATATTTGTCCTCACTTGGCTTTCTCGCCGGGAATTCTGACCTGAGAACTCCATTACACGATCGTCTCGAGCTCACGTGCGTAGCCCAGGGCGTTTTCTATCACCATCTGGCTCATCTCCTTGTTTTGGTCGCCACCCTCGCCTTCAGTAGTATCAGGGAAGTAGATGTTACCATCACGGACGATCCAGCCACGGTGGTGAGCGAAAGAGATAACATCGCCCTCTGAGTCCAGGAAGAGAAGTGACTTTGTGGAGCTGATAGGAAGGCTGGGGTATGCGCGCTCGCTGCTGGAAGCAATCTCGGAGCGGATCTGGTTCTTGAGGATCTACAACCGAATTAGTATTGGCGACCTGGGCGTAATTGGAATGAATTAATGCAAACTTACTTCTGAGAATACGCTATACTCATCGCAGGGCACCTCGCTACTCTTCATGGCCTTCCATACCCGGTCATAGGACCCTTCCATCAGCCATCTCTCTAGACGAATAGGGTAGCCAAGGTATCGGTCGCTCTCAACGTCACCGCCACCACCCTCTCGGTTCTCCAAGCTCTCAAGCTCAGTGTGAAACTCAGCATATCGGCCCTGCGTCAAGAGTAGAAGCAAGCTCAGACCAGTGACCTTGTTGCGCTCGGCCAAGTTGGGGGGCAGAACAGCGGCGGGAAGCTCGTAGAAGGGCTGAAGCTGCTGGACGTAGCGAGTGAAAGCTTCGGGGTTGCGGGCGCGGATGGCAAATAGGGCACCCTGTTCGTAGGTCTCGCGGGCGAGAGGCAGAAGATGCGTCGGGGTTGAGGGAGCAGGTGTGAGGGCGTTGAGCTTGAGGAGGGCGAGTTTTGCCTTTGAGAGGAGGGCGTTGGCATCGGTATAGCTCATAGAGGGGGAGTGTTTGAGCTGGGAGATAATCTGGGCAAGATTGCGTTCGGCCATGGTGGGCAATGGAGTTGTCGCCGATTTGGTGCGAGGTGGCTGTTGTTTCGCAGGTTTGATCTATGTGATGCTGTGTGAGAGTAGCAAAAGTCGTGGTGTTGTTTGTGGTTGGTAGTGTTGATGATATTAGGTTGGATCCAATTCGAAGCTTCACCAGGCTGCATCGAGTGACGCGAGGCCACAGGTGCTGTGAGATCGCTTTGTTGCAGGGATTAACGGGTGAAGGATGTTCCGCCCCGCCTTTATCACTGTCATTGATCGCGTTGAACTTTGATTAATCACAAAACCATTGACATGCATAAACTTAAAAGCAGACACTGAATCCTGTTTTTTCTATGAAAATAAAAATAAACTCATCAAGTACCATGCCGTTTTTTTTTTTTTTGTTTTTTTTTTAAAGTTTAGCTTCCTGTCTATAGTTGCCTCTAGCAAAGAGCATGGCTGCCTATTTCAGCGTTGCAGATGATTCCGTCTTCTCAGCCATGCTTTATCGGCATGCGAACCCGGAAGCGTGGTTCGCCTATGATGGTGCAGTAACGGTTGATAAAACATATAACATTGATTCATAGTTTGTTGTCGCTTGCATCACCACCAGAGCCTCACGTGACTCTTGATGGAGTGGCATCCAATGCATTTGGGCCTGTGCTTGTGCTCGCGGAGATTTTTACATGTACTCCGATGTATGACTACGACATTGACTCAATAAAATATTGATCGTCAAAGGCCATTATTAAGTCAAAACGAAAAGCCCGCTTTATCCCGTGCTTATATATAGTCCCAAGCTATGTACCAGGCGACCAAGGTTAAGTATCCCAAAATAGCAATTGGGGCTGTGGCTGAGTAAACGATCATACAAACATTGGATATTTGGAAACATTCGAGAAATTGCGTGGTCGGAACTGAAGAAAGCGACCAAACCCCGCTTAGAAGATGTTTAACTGTCCAAGTTACCAAGGACGAAGCTAATAAGGCAAGGCATCCACGGAAATCAGCCGCTCGAAGCTATTGAATTGCCCCCTCACCAAGTCTGCCTGTGGCTGTCCTCCACCTCAGAATCCAGAAGCAGGCGAAGATGCCAAGGTTGAAATCACTATGCCTAGACTAATCAGCTTCAACTGCAAGGTCCCGCGTCTGTGATGGATGGATGCTGTATCTGCCTAGTGGCGCTTGTGCACTTCTTTGATAGACTCAAGATGCGGTGTCCAGCCAAGGATACCGTCTTACCTACCTACCTACCTACCTATGCTGTCGGGCTTGATAGGGCAGGGAATTGCCGTTTCGTGGCACCCGTCTTAGTTTCCAGTGTAAGCTCCCTCACATGCCATGGAGTTAGGTACCTACCTACCTAAGAGTAAGGTAGAACGCCCAGATTGTTACAAGAGGCATCTGACGTCGAAGATCTTGGACGTGTACAGTACAGTACCCAAGGTAGGCATTGTCTCTTCCGTCAACCCTCTGTCATATATCCTACCATCCATCCTGTTCTTTTCCTCTGTGACAGTTTCGTTTCTGCTCCAGTATAACCACCAAATTTCGAACTTGAAGATATCCCTCCATTCGCCAACTCTCGCGTTGATCTGATCGATCGATAGACGTTGTTTACTCTCCTGGCTTACAACTCGAAACGAGAAGCTCCGTCGAAGGAACAGGAACTGGAGCAAAATCCCTGCTGCGATCCAGAAGCACTTTGCATCACATCCCATGAACCTTTTGGCCTAGAACAGTACAGCCCCAGCTACCGCCAACATTATTTCCAGCCTCAAATTCATCGCCGTGCATCGCATACAGCACGATGTACCAGCCTCCGGCTTGATTTTCCCCACGCACTTCTCGCTCTCACGTCCATTTGGGTGTGCCCCGCTCTTCGAACAGCTCCCACGCCCACGCCCGCGCCCGCCATTTTCTCAAGTCGCAAGTCCCAACCCGCCCACAGCCCAAGAGCCAGGGTTGCATATGCTGGCTACCTGGGTACTGTACCTTAGTGATAGTGGTGTCACAGATCTAGAAACACCAGACGGGCGAATACATAACGAAGGCATAAAGCCCTCTGCTCGTCGCGGTTTAGTCGATCCCTATACTTTCTATATTCTCTCCTTGTTCCTCGACTTCATTTTCCACTCAGCCTCAACCTGTTTCGTCATTCGTGCTTCCGACCGCAATGGCCAGCTATCAGCAATACGCACAGCTTGGCAAGAAACCTAACAACTCAGCTGCTGCTGGCAACTCATCATGTAAGCAATCATCATGCTTCCGTCATCCTCTTCTTTCTCTCCCACTCCACGGTACTCCCCTCGTAAGAGCTGATATGCAGGGAGCGGCGCCGAATTATTATGGCGATAATACCCCATTTGCCTGTTTGATATGCTTGCTTGCTTGATGACTGATGATGGTCAACTTTGAATGCCTCCAAAGTTGGTCCCTTGTTTACACCCCCCCGAGAACTCAAAATAATGATGAAATGCGACTTGGACACCGGTTGAGATACCACTTTGAGATACCCAGCCCGTTCGCTGTACGACATGTCGTCACCTACACACGCCAGCATTCCGTCGCTGAGAGCTCCAGCACTGATCGCTCGAGACTAGGTAGAGTGCTATTTACAGCTGCCACCCACTGCACTGCCTTGCACTCAATGGCCGCCAAGCCACTATGGGTCTCAGACAAACAGCGTGTCAGGGTGCAATTATGCCTGAACATTGGATACCTAGCGAAAAACCCTCTCTCTCCGAAAAGCACGCCCTGTGTCAATGGATATTGCAAACCTCAACGCAATATTCAAGGACCGCCTTATGAATTACGCAAGATCAAACTAAGAATCTCTCCGTGCCATATCAACTGACACGGCAGTTGTACCCTCGCCCAGTACAAGAACCAAAATCCATCTTCAGCCCCAGTTGGCCCCACGAACGATTTGGCGCTGAATATTCCCTGTAACAGGACCCTTGCGCTTGATCACCAGCCCCTGAAGAGGATTGGCCCGGGCCTCTTTACAGCATCCCCGGCATTATCGTTACTTTTGGATCCCCTCCATCGTTGGGCTTCGCTTCAGGGTATCGCATTCGACTTGATTCTCGAACCTGGATTACTTGAACCAACTCCCTACCGCAAATAAGCTCTGGAAACCTTGGATTGGAACTGGAACTGCTACCACCAGTAATCAGTCGATCAAGCAAGCAAGCACTCAACACAGCGAACTGACCGAGCCAGTGCCCGACGCACGCGCAATATAAACAGCCTGCTGTTCGCTGGCTCGAGGCAAGAGGGGTTACGCCGCTGCTTCTGCAGTCATCGGTGACCGCGCCCCGTCAGCTCTTACATTCGTTCGCTGTGAACAAGAACAAGGGCCCCCTTCTTTATTCGTCTTATCCCCCCCGACCCTCTTGCTGACATCTTACGTCCTTTTCGCGATAGACGGCCAGCGAACCGAGATGGCTCCCCCACAGTTAGGCGCGACATTTGTCCCCGGCGGCTTCGATGATTATTATATGCCAGAAGTCGTTGCTCCCTCCCCTCAAAGGTATGTCTCTTGGCTCTTCCCCCTTAATCCCATTTCCGGCAGGGTCTCCAGTCTATTTCCCAAATCCCCATGCTCCTTTCCCTTGCCTGATCCTATATAAATAAAGCTTGCCAGTACCGGATGCGGTTGTAACGGTGAAAAGGTGGGGCATGCTGACGATTCTTTGTTGTTGTTGTATCTAGGGTAACCCCCCAGGTCCCTCAAAATATGCAAGAGGACCTCCAGCGCATGGAGCTCGAGGCTACTTCTGTTGAACCACGATCACAAACCGATTCAGGCCCAGGTCCTCGTCACTCTCGTGAACCGTCGCTCTCTACTTACACCAATCCTCGGGGAGCCGACCCGCCCAGGCCTCAGCCGGCAACACAGGTCTCGAGCGACGACATCCGAGCATACCAGTCCACTGACAAGATCTCCGAGAGTCTCAGCACCATGAGCTTCGACGCCCCCTCATTTTCGCCTTTTCCAAAGGTGAAGGGCGATAACATCCCCCCAACTGACGAGGAAAAGGAAGAGATTCTCTGGAACGCCCGCAAGCATGTTCTTCACTCACAGAACGTTTCAATGCAAATTACGTGGGCGCGCGACGTCCTTACTTGGGCCGACATTTCCCAAGAATCCATGATACGCGAATATGGCGAAAAGGCCCGACCTGCTACGCCCCGCATAGAACACGAGCTACGAGTCGATGCAATCAACATTATTACCTACTTGTCGCAACAAGAACACCCTGAAGCGCTCTACATGCGCTCAAAATGGCTCGAGTTTGGCAAGTTTGGTAACCGTGTTGACAAGCGCGAGGCTTACATCGGCTACAAGCGCGCCGCAGAACTCGGTCATGGACGATCTGAGTATCGTATGGGCATGTTGTACGAGCAGTCGAATGACATGTCCAAGGCGAAGGAGCATTACTACCGCGGTCTTTCCCTCAAGGACTCGGCCTCGTTGTACCGGATGGGCATGATGAGCCTTTTAGGCCAGCATGGCGAGACGAAAGATTACTCGACTGGTCTGGAGCGGATACAGGCCGCGGCCGACAGTTCCGACGAAGACGCCCCCCAGGGTGCTTATGTTTACGGTATGCTCATAGGACGCGACTTACCGGACATAACAATCCCTGAGGGCTTGTTACCTAACAATCCATTGACGACAAAGATGTATATCGAGAAGTCGGCTTATCTTGGGTTTGCTAAAGCCCAACTCAAGATGGGACAAGCATACGAACTCTGCCAGTTCGGATGTGACTTTAACCCATCTTTTTCTCTTCACTACTACGGCCTAGCAGCTAAGCAAGGTCTTCCCGAGGCAGCCCTCGGCGTAAGTCGATGGTTCCTCTTTGGCTACGAGGGCGTTTTCAAGAAGAATGAGTCGCTCGCGTACAAGTATGCTCAAGAGGCTGCTGCCGCTAAGCTACCAACTGGAGAATTTGCCTTGGGCTATTACAACGAAATAGGAATCCATGTTGAGAAGAGCTTGTCAGAAGCCAGAAAGTGGTATCAGCTGGCGGCCGATCACGGCAATCAAGACGCCGTGGGCAGACTCGATTCTCTGGACGAGAATAACACTCTATCCAAATCTGACCACGAAACTACCACACTGACCCGCATCAAGTCGCAACACGGATCCCAGCGTGGCAAGCGTCCCGATCGCTTCAAGCAGCCACAGCAAATGCCTACTCTCAGTGAAGGAAGTGCCCCTGCTTCACCTTCACTAGACGGACCGGGTTACCCCAAGCCACAGGATCCGCAGTCCAATCCTTCTCTCGGCATACGGCCCACCATCGTCTCAGAGCACGTCAACTTCCCAGACCCTTCGCGGGCTTCTTTTGTACTCCCAGCGGCAACGGATAGACCTCCTGCCTTCAATGTTAGATTGGATGCCAACCAAGGCCCAGTGCGACCCCAATCGGCAGCTCCCTATCCCGAAGATGACCGGCCACCACCCCTAACAGTCCGTTCCAAATCCACCGCACCTTACCCCGAGGACGATACGCAAGGTCCTACTTCTCCTCGTTTCAATCAAGGCGGACGCATGGGACCCCCTTCAGATCGTCCATCAAGTGCTTTTGGCATCAAGCCACAATCAGGTGGTCCTCGTCCTATGCCGCAATCTCAGTCGATGGGCAATCTTCACCCTGGAGGCCCAGGAGGTCCCGGCCGACCCGACCCCCGCAATAGGGCTGCATCCACTGGATGGGAAGGCCAACAAGGACCCGGAGGACGTCCTTCTCCATATCCAGAAGACAACGGAGCACCGTACGGTGGATTACAAAAGACACCCACTGGTGGCCAATACTCGCCGGGCTTGCAAAACCCTCAGTCCCAAAACTATGAACGCTTCTCACGCGTACCTGGAGCTAGTGGGCGCCCCGAGCGTGGGAGCTCTCTTCCCCAGAATCAGCAGCAACAATTACCACCTCAGGCGAATCGCCCCCCACGAACGTCAAGTGCTCAGCCGCCGATGGTGTCTGGTGGTGCTGGCCCGGGCGGCAGGCCGTCTCCGGGACCTTATGGCGGACCTCAAGGAGGGCCTCAAGGGGGCCCATCTGGTCCTCCAAGAACTGGAAGTGCACCTCCATCACAATTTCAGCGGCCCGATAACAGGCCGAGCCCTGCTCCCAGCGCTGCAACAATGCCACCCAAGGGAGCAGGCAAACAGGGACCTGCAACATTTGAAGATATGGGTATCCCACAAGGAAAACAGGACAGTGACTGTGTAAGTCTACTAGTATATTTGTGTTTATTGACGGAGTACTAACACCATTGACAGATCCTCATGTAAAGTTGGAAAGTGGATAAGAAGGACTAAACCAGGTGGGACACGGACGAGCCAGTTGTCTCAGAGACTACACTCGAAGACATAAAGCCGGTTGAAATGGCATCTTTTTGGAGTCGAGCTCGCGGACGGAATGCATTTGCACTGGGCTCGGAAGTAAATATCCGTGAGGCAGGACAGGGCTGGCAGGGTTTGTTGCGTAAAAACGCTGAATATTTGGGTATCGAGCATTGTAGGTATGAGCTCTCAATGCATTGAGTTCAAGATGTGAACCAGGACAGCGTGTGCAGATGGCGATGTTCAGAGGAGTATTGTTCTTTCATGTTTTGTTGCAATCTGAAGCCGTTGGGTGCCTGTGTGACGATAGCTTTGTCTAAGTTGGGTTCTGAAGATGTCGTTTCACTATAATGGTTCTGTGCTTGAGCGGTGAACTTGTGGATGGCCCCACGAACAACCATCTCAAGGGCATAAGGGGAACACTGATGAACAATGGTTAGTAATGGGTATATAACCTTACGAATTGCCCAGTCATTACCCTCAACACCATCTTCCCCCAGTGTTCCTCCGTCGACGCCTTGAGCTGATTACACATAGGCTGTTCATAATACATCCCTTATCATACATCAGTCGTCTCTTCCATCGCAAGCCAATATGGCACGAAATGACCGAGGATTCCAGCTCCAGTCCCTGAGTGCTGTGGGACAGGCGTATAATCCTTTTGTAGGAAACACAGAGGGACAATATGACCGTACAAATCAATCAGTAGCCGAGTTCGGCCAAAGCTTGTTTGAGGAGGTGATCAGCCTAGCCTCTTCAGATGGCTCCCGGGCCCCAGCACCACCCCCTGATGGCGGATGGAGAGCGTGGTGTGTGGTCCTGTCGACACACTTGGTATATGTGAACACCTGGGGCTGGGTTAACTCGTTTGGTATTTTCCAGGCCTATTATGCTGAGCATCTGGGTCTCCCTGCCAGCAAGATCTCGTGGATCGGATCCATTAGTGTGTTTCTACTATTCTTTGTCGGTACCTTGACAGGACGTCTTGTCGACGCAGGATATTTCCGCTGGGTGTTTGCCTGCGGTATTGTCTTCCAGGTCACAGGTATCATGGTTACTTCGTTCTGTACTAATTACTGGCACTACTTTGGTGTTCAAGGTGTTCTCGTTGGTCTGGGGCATAGCTGTTTGTTCTGCCCGGTTCTGGCAGTACTATCGACCTTCTTTGCTAGAAAACGGGCCTTAGCCATGGGAGTCGCAGCATGTGGAAGTGCAACAGGAGGTGTCTTATTCCCCCTCCTGATTCGAGCTCTTCTTCGAAGGGTAGGTTTTGGCTGGACTCTGCGCATTGTGGGTTTCGTGCAGCTTTTCCTCCTACTTATCGCCCTGGTTCTTGTTAAGCCTCGGCTCCGACCACGTCGATCTGGCCCCCTGATAGACTTTTCCGCCTTCAAGGATATTGAGTACGTGCTGTATGTTACAGCCTCGTTTTTTACATGCCTGGGGGTATATCTAGCTTACTATTTCATGGCGGCGTTCTCTCGTACAGCTATCGACCCGCCCTTCACCTTTAATCAGTCTCTGGATCTTTTGATGATTCTGAACGGTGTTGGCGTTTTTGGTCGACTGCTCGCAAATTGGACAGCTGATCACATCGGTTCCATCAATGTCTTCGCACCGCACTCGTTCTTTGCTGGAGTGGTACTCTTTTGCTGGATGGGGGTTACTAGCAAGCCAGGTCTGTACGTATGGTCCGTCTCCTATGGTATTCTCGCCGCCGCGATTCAGAGTCTCTTCCCCACTGGTATCTCTCTGCTGACTGAAGATTTGAACAAGATTGGTGTAAGGATGGGGATGGCCTTTACGATTGCTAGTTTTGCTTCCCTCGCGGGACCACCTGCTGCAGGTGCGATTATTGATGCAGAGCATGGCTTCAAAGGTGCACAGATTTTTGCTGGTACATCTATGTTGTTGGGTGCATTGTTTCTCATTGCGGCCAAGAAGAAGAGGATGGCTAGACTTGGAACCGGTTGGTTTGACAAGTGCTGAGTTGATCTTGGTCCGGAACGGTAAGTAGGTGTGAAAGATAGGAAGGGGTAAGTTGGCGTGTTATATTTGTCCTTCTTGACCTGCTAAGAGGTTGTCTAACTATCTCAATACAAATGTGTTTGGAGCACCCATCATATCCATTGTAGCGACTTGCCATGTATAACTGATTACTGATACTCGAATAATGCCTCTTCCTTGTTATGCCTAACTAGGTTTCGTCGACTCCGCGATAGTACTCAACCTTTGTCTTGAATGAACTACAGTCCAGGATTGTCTAGTCATCAAGTTTGATGACAACCTTTCCAACCTGCTTGCCTTTCCAAACATACTCGATTGCCTCATCTGCCTTATTGAAAGACCAAGTTGAGTCAAGAATATCCTCGAAAGTCATCTGTGTTGCAGAGATAGCTGCCATCAGTTCATCCTGATCATCCTTAGATCCCGCGTTGATACCACGAACGTTCAGTCGTCGATCGATGATAGTGGGCACAAACTCCTTTAAATGCTCAGGTTTAGGGCCGCCCAGATAACCCACTTGGCTGACAATGCCTCCACGCCGAGTGCACTCCATGGACCGAACGAGAGAACTGCTGCCACCGTTCTCAACGACGAGATCAACGCCGACACCATTTGTTAGACGAAGAATTTCCTTGTGCCATTCTGGGTGGGTCTTGTAGTTGACGGTTTGGATCACTGGCTTCCCGAATCGCTTCTTGATTTGTTCCAATTTCTCATCACTTGAGGAAGTAAGGATGACCCGAAGACCAGAAGCGCGAGCCAGCTTGAGGGCAAAAGTGGAAACGCCGCCAGTGCCTGAGATTTGTTAATTATTGCGTTATCATTAAAACTCAGTCAAGGGACTTGCCTTGGATCAAAACTGTTTGCCCGATTGTAGCGCCTTTAAGAGCAGACCAAGCGGTCGTCCCAGCACAAGGAATGATGGAAGCCTGAATCCAATCAAGATGCTCGGGTAATTTCGTCACCAACTTCTCGTCAAAGACAATGTAAGTGGCCAAGATGCCATCCTCATTGGCCGCGAGCCAAGACCTTCCCGTCGAGCGAGCATTCACAAATTCTGAGTCAGTGATCGGAGCAACACGATCGCCTACTCTGACGAGTGAGACTCTGTTTCCGACTGAAACGATCTCACCGGCGGCATCATTGCCAGGAATGCCATTGGGAGTAACAGGCCAGGGGTTACCTCCATTGGCTATGTTTGCATCGCGATAGTTGAGAGCAACTGCGTGCACTTTGATTACAACGGCGGTTGGATGGAGAGGGAGAGGAAGATCTTCTGTGACGAGTTTGACCTTGGGGGTGCCGTTCGTATAATCGTCTGTTCGGCGCCAGGCTTGACGTTGAGTTGGTTGAGACATTTCCGGCTATGAAGGGAGCACTTTTGAGTAAGATAGTATATCAGGGATGAATATCTATTGATGTGGTACCCTGATTTCGAGCGGGAGACTATCATTCTTATACTGCGGTTGTCCAGAGTGATGAGGCGTCTTGTTGCTGACGGATCCACGCGAGGTAGCCTCATTCATAATCAATCTTATTATGCCATCTTGAGTAGGTAGATCAGTTGAATCATTTTCCTCAAATCTTTTCTTGTTTTGGCCACCAAGACTTTGGTTGGTCTTTCCTAATGTCGGGTTCCTCAGCCGTAGGGTATCCACATCTCAAGGAAGACTGCAATTATCACGAGGTTGGCCAGTGTTCGAAAGGGTGTCTTATCCTAAAGCAAGTAAACCATTGGTTAGAATTTGCGCTAAAATTGATATCCTTAGAAGGTTCTGCATCAAAAGAGACCCTATGGATGGCTTGGACACACACGTACCTAGGCACCTATGTACTCAGAACTCCCGAACATGATGAATATTTGAAGGAGTCGACCCAGTAAAAAAATGAATGTGAACAAACGTGTCAAATCTCTTTAAAAACTTGAACTTGGAACGAACAGCGAAAGTGACAAACTTGATCTAGCCCTGTTCCCACCTCACTCTGCTGTTTGAAAAGTACCTCGACCCCTGAGGCAGCTGACTTACACCATCGCCTAACCTTGCATTATCTCGGGACAGGAACCCGCGGATACTACACTTTAGGAATCAAAAAATATACTAGTGACCATCCCGTTTCCCTTATTGGTACTCAGATGATATCTCCTTTAGAACTCCGTAGACTCACGGACCGAAAAAGGAAAGTTTGAAGAATATTATCATCGAAAAAGGGGAAGCTGTAGATAGATCGGCATTCTTAGGATTCGTGGCGTCCAAGCTTTGGGCTTGGGGTGCAGAGGAATCTGAAGTAGGCTCGTTTTGTCAGAGTAGCATCGGTAAGGCCAGCGCATATAAGAAGTGTGACACCATGTTCTAGCTTCTCCATTCAATTATTCTTCACATGCCCTCTTTCCAATAGTCCTACAAAGCTCTCTCTACTCCTGACCCAACAAGATGTCTGAGCTCAAGATAGCAAAGATAGATGTCTTCAAAGTTGACCTCCCTTACTCAGGGGGTGTTTACTATCTGTCAGGTGGCCGAGAGTATAGGAGTTTTGATGCAACCATTGTCCGAATTACCACAAACACTGGCATCGAAGGATGGGGCGAGAGCACGCCTTTCGGGTCAACTTACATCGCCTCTCATGCTCTTGGAGTGAGAGCAGGCATTGCAGAGATCGCTCCCTGGCTGATCGGCTTGGATCCAAGGCGAGTTGATCGCATCAACGAAGCCATGGACTCTGCACTGATCGGTCATGAGCACGCTAAAACTCCTATTGACATTGCCTGTTGGGACGTCTTCGGTAAGTCAGTGGGAATGCCTGTTTGCGAATTGCTTGGTGGCCGCACTGATGTTGGCCTGTCTGTCATCTCGTCAATCTACATGGACAAACCAGAGGATATGCGAAAGCGTGTCGCAGAGCATAGAGCACGGGGGTACATCGGACACTCCGTCAAGATCGGCGGAGATCCTGGTGAAGATGCTCGGCGAATTACTGCCTCGCTCGCTGATATGCATCCCGGGGAATTCTTCCTGGTAGATGCTAACGGTGGTATGACCGTTGAAAACGCCCTTCGCATGTTAAGGCTCCTCCCGCCCGGCCTGGATTTTGTTCTCGAAGCCCCCTGTGCAACTTGGCGCGAAATCAGTTCTCTTCGTCGAAGAAGCAACGTGCCTATTCACTTTGACGAGCTCGCCACCACAGACGCATCGATCATCCAGATGATAGCAGATGACGCGGCCGAAGGCTTTGGGATCAAGATTTCGAAGAACGGCGGTTTGACCAAAAGTCGAAGACATAGGGATATTGCTCTTGCGGCAGGCTACACCATGAGTTGCCAGGAGACTACCGGGTCGGACATCGCTTTTGCGGCGATCGTTCACCTTGGGCAGACTATCCCGGAGAGGAATCTCAGGTGTATATTGGAGTGCAGAGACATGGTTACTGTGAAGACGGCGGACGGGAACTTTGAGGTCAGGAACGGGAGGGTTCATGCACCAAAGGAGCCGGGATTGGGGGTTACGCCTCGGATGGATGTCTTGGGTGATCCTGTTGCTAGTTACTCCTGACTTGAAAAGAGATGATAGAACAAGGGGATTATTTAGAAGAATATGCACTTTTCCGATATCCCTGATCCCTTAGGCATACCTAACTAGCCACCTTAGGTGTACATGGACTTCCAAGGCCTACCGATTGCATTCCATCTCTTACGGCCTAATCAACTAGACGCGTATGCTGTGGTTGGCCGTCTGCATGAAGCCGTCTCTTGAGAGCCGCCCGGCTCACAACCGGCCACCAGCAGTTGGCCCCCTGCCTGCAATATGCTGCAAGGCAGCCAGCCACAGAGCGAGCCCTTTTCAAGTCAAAGATATGTACTTGTATAAGGCACCTAGATAGATGCCTAAAATGCAGCTTCACTTTTAATATCGTTCATCTTTTGTTTGTTGATACAATCATCCTGCCTGGGGGCTCAACTACAGAAACACCTTCGATATCAATCGATCTGGTTCACAAAGGGTCAGGAGTCTGTCCCCAACTGCCCGAATTCTTATCTAGAGAGCTAATAATAATTTACTCTAGGTAAGGTATTTTGATGGTATTTGAGATAGTCGATCAGAAGGGAAGCTGTCCCGCTATCGCATGCACTGACAGTTGCTGCCAGTGCCAGTATCATCAAGCAACAGCAGCCTCGCAAGGTGAGTGAATCATTCACCCACCCACCCTTGGAATTGCTGAAATTGCTTTTCCAAGACGAAAAATTTGCTCAGTTGAGTTCTTTCTTCTCTTCTCTTCTCTTCTCTTCACCCTCACCTCACCTTTCGTCTTGCTCACCTTTGTATCGCGAGCATCGCCTCAACTGTAACGTACCTACTTTGTTCTACCATAACTGCAAGATAACTCACCTCACCTTGCCTGTAGGTATTTGACACTGAAAGACTTGCCTACCTCCTTAGTACTTATGTAGGTACCTAGGTACTTTATTGGTACCTAGGTAGAAGCAGGTAAGTTAGTACCTACCTCCTTAGGTGCTAGAAGCGATGCCTCCCCCCACGACCTCTATTCCCCCTCGGAATGGCAAGAGCGACAAGGAAAAATCATTATCCCTCAACGACGCTCTTTATAACCATCTCGTGCTTCCTCCCCAACTCCCACAAAGACAGGACTCCAATATCGACGAGCTCGAAAAAGCCCTGCTTGATATACTCCTGGTTTCTGTGAAGCACATGCGAGATCTCCCCGGCAATGGCCAGAGTTACGTTTGGAGCTTGATCGAACGAGGCCTTCGTGCCACCCAAAGCATTCATACCGGAGGTCACGTAGACCGAACTGCGCTCATTCGAGAGCTCAACGATTTTGGAGAGTCGGACTTTCTGGTCGTCTACGTGCGGAGCCAGAACTGTGCTCTCTACATCCGCCGTTCGCAAGAGTAAGTTCTGTCTTCATACCTCACTTTCCAACCACCGTATGTCAACTAACTTGATCCAGTGCTGTCTTTGGCGCTTCTGTCATATTCGAGGCATTTGAGACTTCGGCACGCAATGAGGATGTTCTAGCAACTGAAAATGCGCTCCAGTGGGACTTTCCTGGATGTGCAGTCGCAGTCCCCCTTGCTACATTCCGCAAGAATGGTTTCGTCTCCAACCTAGCCAATTTCCTCGACAACGCTTCACGAGAATCACTCACCGATTTCGCCGCACAAGCACTCAAAGCCGGGACATCTATGCCCGAGTTTCGCAACACATCAGAGCCCGCTCTTATTTCCTCCATGCTCATGGCTATTCTGCAACAAAACGGCCGCCGCCTAGCCCCAACTCTTCTACAGAAGATGGTTCGGGACGATGTGCTGTGGAACAACGCAGAAAGGCCATGGAAACGACTTCCTTATTGGCTCGTGCTGCGAGTTGCCATCTCTCGATACCTCGCTCAACGTTTGGGTGAAATTGGGCGAGTTGAGTACAAGTTTTTGTTGGCTCACCTCTTCAGTGAATTTCTCACACTTGCGCAGCACTCAGGAGGAATGCGACTTGACCGCCTCGATTTCCTCAAGAAAAAGATTTGCCGACGGCTAGTCAAGCTGGAAGTTGATAAGGATCGGTCTCAGGATCTAGCCCAGAGAATTGAGTATCTATTCACCCAACTCGGTCCCGGATTCCAAAATTCAATTTCCAAGGCAAACGCTTTCATCGAAGTGTCTTGGAAGCACCAGAAATTGACGATGACTAAAATGATCCCTCCGCTACCGAAGCAAGCTTCTCTCGAGGATATGAAGCTAAACCTGAAGATGAGCGGAATTACCCTCAACAAGATCTGGAGAGGCTATTCAAAGCCTTTCAAGTTCAATACTGGGAGACAAGGCACCACGAATTTAGCGCAGGCTGCCAAGCAGCATCTGAGCTCGTTTGCTCTCGAGCACTTTAAGTTAATTGACAAAGAACTCATCATCGCCAGCCTTTGCCACGAGCAAAGCTTCCTTCCACACACAAAAGTCGCAGGCGCAGCTGCTTTGATAAATGAGTATCTGCGACAAGCTTATAGGGCCTACGATGGCATTCCCGAACTCAAGAGTACACTGATCTTGAACATCATGGATCTATGGATTACCATGGATAAAGCAGCCTGTGCGATGTACCCGCTCCTCGCCGAATTTCACCCTGTCTTTCGACCTGAGATGCTTGATGGTTTGTTACTTTCTACCTTCGATGATATGAAGAGGTTGCAGAGGATCCAGGTTTATCTACAGGATCGCATTTCTGCTTGTCAAGGTTCAACAATCAGCATTTTTGACGATCCTGTCCGCGGATCATTTGGCCATCGCTTCTATGATGACTCTGACATGTCTGATGAGATGAACGACTTGCATGAGTCAATAGAGGCATGGGCGACCCAATTGCGAGACAGCAAAGAAAAGGAATGGAAGATAAAGAGCGAGGAGTATTCAAGGCTATCCAATGTTATTGATGAGAGCACATGCGTCTACATGGTGGACGAGGACAATCCTCACTTGCCCCCTTATCATGACCGCGATTGTCGCCGCTGCTACTTGAAGCGGGAGTTGAAGAAAATTAAGATTCTGGCCTACGAGCATCCACTCCCTTCTGATCCTCATGTCGCGAAAGCTGTCATTTTTGAGCTGCTTTGCCCTCAGACTTTGGCAAAATATCGAGATGCTACATGGACCGTTATGTCAATAGCCTTGCCAGCAGAGGAAGGTGTTGACCCGAAGTGCTGGGCGCGAGACTATCAGCAGCTACAGAAGTATGCCAACGAATCATCAATGAGCTGCTCTCTGGCTTCAGTCACTAAACCTTGTAAGTACTCAGACTACCGTTACCCCCTCAAAGCCACCCTTCGGGATGATGTCTCTTCAAGTCCGAGAACAGTCTCATAGTTTGTACCGAACTTGAACCATGAACACAAGTTTGGATATAAACTGATCTCTTCGGCATCTATTATACCAGTCTGAGATTAAATTATAAACAATACTCTTCTAACTTGAGAACAGTTGTCTCTACCCACTACCATTCTTTGGCATTCCCTGTCGAATGGGATAACGGCAGATACGGTGTTTGTCGACCAAATGGATTGAAGTTGGCATATTGTGATAAAAGCTCGAAACAATGGCCCAGCCGTAGGGGTCATCTGAGCTTCTTACATCATGTCAAGCTTGTGATACCCGACTCTTCCCCGTTCTCGCAGCAAGACGCTGCCTTCTTCAAAAGTATTTACGGACCATCCTCCTACGAAATCATGGCCACAGCCTCAAGATGCCCACAAGGTATCAATGTTCATGAATATCTTGCTTTTCAGACGGTTGCATCTGGTAAATCCAGGCGCTGGCTATCTATTCTTGCCGAGTTGGCATCGGCCAACCTGAACTTCTCCAATGAGGCCACCATGTTACTCGTCACTCATCTGGCTCTTCAGTGCGGGCCCCTAGATGATTCCAGGAGTGAGTTTCGCATCATACATGAGGTTTTCCGTGATCGTTCATTCTGCGAAACCTTCATGGAGCAAATATCACATCGCTTGGACAGCCTGGCAGCTAATTGGAGAGAAATCTACCTTATGGAGACCATCGTCACCTTCACCCTCCGTCTGCTCGACTTTTCCTGGGCAGCACATATGCCCAATGTTTCTGACCAGACAATTTGCCTTTTGCTACGTGCCAGGAACACATGTGTGCGTTGGTTCAAGCTCCTTCGTGCTGAATCCTACAAACTTGTCGAAACTGAGACAGCACGACGGTTCCAACAGTATGGTCTTTGGGCTGCTCTGTTGTGCAAACGCACATATGTACCTCTGACCTCCGGCCGTCTTAACTTCGATGATATGTCTCTCGAGATATTCATCCAGAGCAGTATCATGGTAAATGATAGCCTTGTGGTTAAGCTAGAGGCGCTTCCCCAGCTCCTCCAGCATGCAATCATTCGAGATATCCGACTTTCATATCGACTTGCCCCAATTGTGTCAAAGCGAATTGTTGATGGCTTGGAAGTCTTCCGACGATCCCTCTGTGAGATGTGGCCCGAGGAAGAAGGATGTCCTCGGGTTTTCACGCGAGTGGAATTGGACCCAGAAGCACCTGGTTGGGCATTTTGCCGATCTAGAACAGGGGATGGCGTGGACTCAATCGAGCAGAATATTTCATTCAACTGTGTTAGAGGGTTGCTTCTTGTCGATTGGCAACCGATGGGAAAACTTCCAGAAGACCCGAAGTATTCTGTTGTTCTGAACGAACTTTTTGGTAACCAAGCTCTCCTGACATTCCCGTCACGTCGCCCCGAGATGCAGTACAGTAAGTGTACCTCATCGACTTGACGAACAACGTGATGTATGCTAATTGCAAAACAGGTCTTTGCGTGAGGCCTCACGGATATCAAGTCCATGTGGGATATGGTAGTGGAACGCAGGAGCTGATTGTAAGGGCTTTCCGAAGAGACTATGCATTGCAATTGATCCCACGTGAGATCTTTCACGGCGACTACCCCGATCTTCCTGGTCCTCTTTTGCGCAATTGCTTTCACTGGATGCATTTAAGAACGGGAGACATCCTCATAACCTCCAAGGACAAACCCTGGCCGGATGACCCTCACAAGTGGTACATTTTGAGCCTCAAAGACTACACATGTTCGAGAACGCGCCTTTACCGAGGCCTCCCTACCAAGGATTATATCGTCAACCCGTCAAGTCCACTTTTCAACCGTATTAGCCGAATCCTAGACTCACTTGAAGATCGCAGCCACATAACAGTGTATCAACCTGGAGGAGACCGGAACCTAACCGTGGAGCTTCCAAGACTCAACATTGTGTTCTACACTAACAAGAACCGTCTACTTCAGTCGCCTCAGCTACAGTGCCAAATCGACAAGGATCAAGATGCTGGGACCTGGTACGGCCTCCGCAGTAAGCTCGTATGCACTAGCCTTACCAATCCGATGCACAGGTCTATCTTGGTGCCTCTCGGGTCCGTCTCTGCTAGATCAGAAGGGTGTCATGTAACAGTGAGGGTCGAACCTTCGGATAAATTTGGGAGATTCAATATCAACAGCACACTTGGACGGATCGACTGCGCGCCTGAACCAACACTGGTTTTCACTAAAGCTCTTCTTCATGCGTGTACATCTTTTCTTTTGCCCGATCCTCTGACCGGCCGCACTGGAACTGAAGAAGCTATTGACTGGCTTCAAGCGGGCATATCTCAGCCATGGGCTCCCCTTACTCCACCCTCTATACTGGTACTGCACAAGATAGCTGGGTTAACGCCGAGGAGGGTGTACTATCCACAAGACCTCAAGGTTATGCGTACAGATACCTGGATTGAATCACTTCCTATCATTCTTCAGCACTCGGCATATAGGCAAATTGTGGATCGGATCCTTCAGGAGTCTGCAACTTTGGGAATGTTTTCAGCCAAAGAACAGGTTATTCCGAAGATGTCCGAGCTCCCTCCTTCAGGAGATATGCATCTACACGCACGAGTGGTGTTTCGACAAGGTGCTGTTACACGGTGTTCGGGGATTGCGTCTAGCTACACACAGCCAGCTAACCAGAAGTACATGTCTCGAGATCGCCCCTCAACAGTCAACATCATGCATCGCAATGTGCTTGAGGTCACAAATTTAATCCGAAAATGGCCCCAGAGCTTCAAGACGACAGATTGCATCGCTCAAATTCTCTCGCAGGGCAGCACTGTTGGTGGATTTACATCGGCCTTCAGTGGGACATCCATCAATGAGAAGTTGAAGGTTAATATCCTTCAACATTGGGGTTCGCTTGTCCGGTTTGCCCGTGAGTCGCCAGATCGATACAAGTTGATGTACCTACTAGGCCCAATGTCGTTCCATCTCGACGCAAATATGCCACTTCTTCGAACTCTTGTTGCGTCCGCGGTATTCAGTGATCTTAAGGATCTTGAATTGCCCAAATGGGATGAATTTGATCATTTCCAACCGAATCAGGCACCACAGCTTGACTACATTCTGCATCTGCTGAAGCCCTACAGAGTTGCTGCACCAGAGAACGATGCGATGGGCTTGGGGCAATATTCAAGTGGAAAACTATTACGCAAGTTGCAAATCGAGCAAGCGAAACATGAAGCCAAAGTGGAGGACGATTGCAAGTACTTGGCCAACCACCTCCTCAGCCAGTGGCCTTGTCTGGAGCCAAATGTCCGTGGTCTATCTCGGTCTGTGCTGATTGATATCGGCCCTGCACTGGAAGTTATTCGTCCCGAGTGGAAACGCCTGTTCATGAACAAAGATCTCACTGAGCATCTCAAAGAGGTCCAGACAATTCTTGACAGACGAAACCTTGAAGACCGATACGAACCACCTACGGTTCCTTTATCTGAGGAGACCTACACGGTAAGAATGCGAGATGGTACTGAAACTGTCGACCTTCGGCAACTGCTTGCCAAACCGTATCGTATTCTTAAGGTCACCACAGATACGAATCGAATTACCTCTGCAGCCTCGGTGGATCGACCATTTCTGACTGAGAAGGACTTTTTCCCAGGGTTCGGCAATTTCTCTTGGCAAAGAACCACAGGTTCTGTGGCCAACCCCCCTTGGCCTGGTCTCCTAAGGCCTCATAATGCCCAAGCAGATAAGAGTATGTCAGAATCGACTGTGAGGTTAGAGTCTAGTATGAAATTGAATCTCATAACCCAACGCTTGGGAGCATCTCGGTCGGCTGTACGGCGCCGTTATGCAGCGGACTTCCAGGACAGTCTCACCGCTTTCCAGCATACTCCTTTGACTAGTCTTAAAGAGTCGATGAAACCCCGAGAAGTTGAGATACACTCGAGTCTGGAGAAGGTCGGGGGTGGCTTTCGGGCGATCTGTACCGCATTGGAGTCAAGTGGAATATTTACACAAAGAAGGATCTTTTGGCTTAAAGCAGGAAACTTGTGGCCGATTGTGACCAAAGCCACGCTGCTTTCTTGTCTCGGATCGGCTGCTGATGTCACACAATTTGGAAGTGGAATGAAAAAGGCCATTTTAGAGATGGGAATTGATATTACGAAATACCAAAGACAGGTACGACTTCATGAGCTGGCCTCAAAAAGCGTCTCGGGAAGATACCACGAAGAGGAATCCAACGAGGGACATTCGAATTGGAAGCCCGAAGAGCATCCAGATTGGCTCCTATTAGAAATAGAGTCTAATATGATGATCCGCCCTGTTCAAGTCGATGTAGCTTTAGCCACAATTTCCCCTGGGTCAGGATCGAATTCTGTTCTTCAGATGAACATGGGCCAAGGTAAGTTGTCCCTTTAAGAAAAGAATATTGGCCATTTTGAGTACTAATCAGTTTCACAGGAAAAACCTCTTGTATTATCCCCATGGCTGCGGCAGCACTTGCCAACAAGAAACAGCTTGTACGAGTAATTGTACCAAAGGCTCTGCTCCAACAAACAGCTCAGCTGTTGCAGGCCAGGCTCGGTGGTATCCTCGGAAGGGGTATTCGGCATGTGCCCTTCTCACGTCGGACTCCGACTACCGAGAAAAATATACGAGCCTATCATTCAATCCACAGAGATATGCTCAAGTCTGGAGGTGTCATGATCTGTCAACCCGAACACCAGATGTCATTCATGCTTAGCGGCCGACAGAGACTCCTGGACGAGCAGCCAGCGCAGGCAGGACCGATGATCAAGGTCCAAGAATGGCTCACAAGGGTGTCAAGAGATATCCTTGACGAGTCGGACTATACTCTCGCAGTGAGAACCCAGCTTATCTACCCATCTGGCGCTCAGACTACAGTTGATGGACATCCACATCGCTGGCTTGTTGTCGAAGCCGTGCTGAGACTCGTTGATAATCATCTGTATGGTTTGTCAAGGGCTTTTCCTCACTCCATTAGCGTTCTTCGACGAAAAGGGGGCGGATTTCCCTTTGTGTTCTTCCTCAGGCAAGACGTTGAGGATGAGCTGGTCCGAAGACTTACGACAGACATTTGTCACGGTGCAGGTGGAATCCTGCCTCTTACTGAACAGGCAATGGCAACTAAAGACAGGGTCGCTGTCAAGAACTTTCTCATGCACGCTCGACCTAGTGCTACACATATAGAGCGCATCCGGAATCTCGCGCCAGATAAGCCTACCTTGAAGCAAACGATTTATCTTCTCCGAGGTCTCCTCGTCAATCGCATCTTAATGATGACCCTCAAGAAGCGCTGGAATGTAGAGTACGGTCTCCATCCGCACCGCGATCCTATAGCAGTGCCTTTTCACGCCAAAGGTGTTCCGAGTGATCAATCCGAATGGGGTCACCCTGACGTTGCAATACTATTCACTTGTTTAGCGTTCTACTATGATGGCATAAATCTAGCTCAACTTCGACAATCTCTTGAACACATCCTCAAATCCGACGATCCATCAACCGAATACGATAACTGGACCCAGAGCTCTGAGAATTTCCCTTCTTCCCTCAAAGCCTGGAACTCAATAAACGTGGATGATGAGATGCAGCTTAGGGAGATTTGGAAGGTTGTGCGGTACAATGGGGTAGCCATCGATTACTTCTTGAACAACTTCGTTTTTCCACGACACGCCAAGCAGTTTGAGGTGAAACTTCAGGCCAATGGCTGGGACATTCCACTCTCACCCCTCGGGAGTACAACAGAGAATAGCAAAGAGACGACAGGCAAACCACTGAGTACAGGCTTCAGTGGCACCAACGACAACAGAACAATGCTTCCTTTGAACATTGAGCAACAAGATCTGCGGAGTCTTCATCACACAAGCGCTGAGGTTTTGACCTATCTCCTTCATCCTCGAAATCGTCGTTGCATTCTACCTCAGGATGTGAAAACTCAACACATGGGGAGGGCCACCGAGATGGATCTCCTGTGGTGCCTTCAGTCGAAGTCCATCCGTATCCTGATCGATGCAGGGGCCCAGATCTTGGAGATGGACAACTTTACTCTGGTTCAGCAGTGGCTAAAGGTTGACCACTTCGCCTTGGCGGGCTTGTACTTTGACGAAGAAAACAAACCTTGGATCCTGACCAAGGAAGGAAGAAGAACACCCCTCCTCGCGTCGCCTTTTGCTGATGACCTTTCAAGCTGCCTGGTATACTTGGATGAGGCCCATACCCGTGGCACTGATCTCAGGCTCCCTCCTAAAGCTAAGGGCGCCCTCACCCTTCGTCTAGGCCAGACCAAGGACCATACCGTTCAAGGTAAGTTTGACATGCTGTTACCACAACCTTCTAAGACTGATTCGCTGACAACTCGTAGCTGCTATGCGTCTACGACAACTGGGAACAACTCAGATTGTTTCTTTCTTTGTCCCTCCTGAGGTCCACCAGAGCATCTCAGACCTGCAAAACAAGACTATTCATGAACCTATCGACTCAGCCGATGTCATCGAATGGCTTTTGGACAACACATGTGACCAAATTGAGCAGCTGCAGCCCTTATACTATTCACAGGGCATGGATTACTGCCGTCGAATGCAGGCCGCTTTAGATCACCCGGACTTCTTAACCGACAAGCCCCAGCGAAAAGCATATGTACATGCGATTAAGCAGGACGAACAGCAAAGCCTGCAGAATCTTTACGATCCCATACTAAAGAACCGCGCTACCGGCATGCAGGCATCTAACAACGCGGTTCTCAAAGGCTTTATTCAAGATCTCAATGCAAGACGCAAGACCTTTCAGGATACTGGCCGAGCAGTTCATGCCTCTGCTCTACAGGAAGTCGAGCAAGAGAGAGAGGTTACCTTCGAGGTTGAATCAGTGCGACAGGTCAAGAAGCCTCAACACTTTGCTGCTTTCTCTTTCCCAGGTCTCAACGCCAGCCTCGAGGCTTTTATCAGAACTGGAAGGCTTCCTGCAGATACGAATTATTTCACTCACGTATTCCATGCCCTTTCAAAGACAGGAACTGGTCGAAAGTACAAAGCGCAATCGAAGGTACCCAAATCAAAATTACTCGAGACGGCCGAGTTTGGCAGAACTATCAAGCCCAAGGGAGACCTCTCTACCGATGACTTCTTGGTATGTGTTTTACTCACTTATTCTCTAATGATCATAGAACTAACAAAGCCTCAGCGCCCCGTCAACTGGATCATTTGGAGCTCTATCGCAGAGATCGCTGTCATTATCATGCCGGAAGAAGCCGAAGCTTTGATCCCCATCATGCGAAACTCAGAAGTCCCCACGCATCTTCTAGTTTACTCTGCACCAATCACACGAAAGATGCTCCAATTCAACGATCTGACGTTCCATAGCATTCCTCCTCTCCCTAATGACTGGAAAGCTCCAAAGTGGCTTCGGGTTGAGCTGGGAATCTACGCCGGGCGCCTGTACTTTGAGTGGGACGAACACGATGCCATGTGCTCCTTACTTGGAATCCAGAGTGGCGAGCTCGGCAACCAACCACTGGAAGAAGAACCTACTGAGACTGATACGGATGCTGAGATAGAGGCATCTAAACAAAAAACTGGCCTCGAACACAAGCTCGCCAAAAGTCCACTGACGTTTCTACAAGAGTGGCTAGCAGTCCGTCGCCGCGGGCAGGATTTCGCTCACAGCCCTATGGGCTTTGTCAGTCAGGGCAAGCGTCTTCAGGAGGACCATGTCTTCTTCAAGGCAGCGGACATAGAGAATGGAATATCTCAAGAGGCTGTACTGGCACCAATTCGATTGTCCAGTTCAGTTGAGAACGATGGGCAGGATGAAGATGGCTACTACGGCGTCGACGACATGGGTGCCAACGAGGCCGGAAATAGTGACTCCAGCGACGACGATAAAATCGAGTACGACGAGTCTGAGTACGCCAGCGCATCATCAAGCGATTGAGTGTAGTTTTGGAAGGAAACTATGTCTTTTGGCAATGGCTTGAGTTATGATGATATCGATGGATTGGAATGAGGTCTTGGTCATATTAATGACAGTGTACGGTTTAACGAGATATAATATACGTGTGAGTTTTGTAATATGTGTGAGTCCATGATATGAGGAGTGATACTTTTTACAAGATGCCACATATCTCTGTATGAAGCGTCCTCTGGATGGTGAGAACCTATGGTGAAGATACTTGATAAACTTTTTATGGGGGGTGGTGAAGGGGGAGCTTATGTTCCATCATGAAATTATTACGGCAGACCCTCAAATCATTCTGAACAGGTTTCGAAAAGAATGCCAACGCTTTTCAGTAGTCAGTTAGCTATCCCAAGCCTTGTTTCATAGACCTATACTTCGTATCACTGGAGATTTTCACCAGTTAATGTTTTATGGGAACGCATTTGGAGAGTCAATACATCTTTATCTCAACTACTTGGGCAAACAAGGGTTATCCGATCATATCTGACATGATTCTTTCCCATCCATCTAATTGCCTCTGAACTAAACCCATGTCCCAGCATCAGCCATTACACCTCCCGTCCAAGAAAAATCGTTTCAAATTGTGACAATAATACGGAGCAAATCGCTCGGCATGAATGCGACATCTTTCAATACAAATAGAGTTCGTTGCATCATAACATTATTCAGTTGGCAGATTCCTAAACCAGACTGTCTTCCAGACGCTTGAGCTCATGAGGTGTCCACTGGTAAACACCTTGTCTAAGAGCAGAGAGAACAGTTTCTCGTTTGACAAGCTGAGATGGGACGTTGGTACGACAAGAGGCAGCGATACAGCTGTTGTCAGTCCAGCCGACACGGAAGTCATCACCCCACCAAACACGGAGATTTTGAGAAACGCGCACGGTGATCAGAACCGATGAGAGGTCTGTATATCCATCCAGATCAACACGGGTCAGCTCGTAACCGCCCTCGGAAAATGTTGGACAAGCCGGCACTTGCTTGGTTTCCGACCAAGCGATGGACTCTTCGGTAGACGAAGTCTCATTCCAGCGGTATGCTGAGATCTCAAACTCGCACCACTTCTCGTCTCCGTGGGCATCACATCCAAGGCTGGCTCCAAAGAGGTCGAATCGGAAGCATGGGCTGGCGGCGTGGGGACCTACACCAATCTGGGCGACGTCTCCTGAGATCGTAGATGTTGTGTTGGAGAGTGCCGGGGGAACAAACTCCACTAGCTGACCACCAGAAGTAGGGACGTACGGTTGAGATTGCCTAGAAGAAGGTGGCGCGATAAGAAAACCTCCTGAAAACCAGATGTTCTCAACGGGATTGAAGAGAGGCCCGGGTTTGGAGTTATCGAACTAAACAGTATTAGCGAAGATCTATGTAGCAGTAGATGGTGACTTACATCAATGGTGGTGTTTCCAATACTTCCTCCTGTTGCACAGATAGAGGGAGAGCTGGCTTTGGAGGTCGTTTCTGTGGCCGTGGGAGAAGTCACACTGGAGTCAGAGGCAGTGGAGTTGGACCAAGACATGCCTTGACGGCGAAAGAAACGCTGTCGGGGAACGGCGATGGTAGCAAGAGTGGTGAGAGGGTAGTCGATTGTGTAAGAAGTAGTCTCATCCTTGATGACATTGGTCCAGGTAGTGGTCTTTAGAGTGGTAGTGCCTGCAGAAGGAGGCCAGAGAGTGTTCTCACTTGCAACAGGTCCGTACGCAGTCTGGGGAAGCTGATCGGAAGAGTCGTCACCTGATGGGTTGTTGTTGAAGGGAGGCTGCTCTGCGCCGTCTGAAAACACGGGGCCATTTGAAGTGCCAACAACAGAAGTAACAGTCCAAGTGAAAGTTCCAGTGGTGGTACCGGAAGCAGAAATACCCTGCGCATCGGCGCTGGCATCGGTGAGTATAATCGAAATGGATTCTATGGGCATTCCGTCATTGTAGCCGTTGAGAGTTGGGATACTAGTAAAAAGAGGGCCCAGGTCTCCTGTAGTGAGGACGGGCTCAGAGTTAGATGGGGATGTAATGCTAGAAGAAGTTGCTTGGGGAAAATCAGCAGAAATTCCAAGGGCAGAAGAGTCACTGAAGACAATGGTCTGCTCAGTTGGTGTCGGTTTTCCGTCAGGGCCAAGTACGACAGCAGTTGTGATCGTGGTGAATGCTTCCGGAGAACCAAGGGATGAGTCAACTTGGCCATCAGTAAGGCTTGTTCCAGCAGGAGTTGCGGTACCAGTGGGAATGATAAATGTCGAATCAACAACCGTTGGAAGGCCATCTGTTCCGATGACTGTGTAGGTAATGCAGGTGGTGAGGCCAAACACCCCATCATCATTCACACCAGAGGTGAGACTCGGGGAGGCTGTCACTGGACCAGGATTTCCAGTGGGTAGGCCAGAAGTAAGTGAGTCGGAGACAAAAGAAGGATTTCCAGGTGATTCGGATTGAGTGTTGGCAGATCCTGGGATAACCCAGGTCGAATCGACAATGGTTGGGAGACCATCGGGTCCAATGATAGTGTAGCTGGTACAAGTGGTAATGTCTTCGCTTCCATTATCCGACCCAGAGGCATCAGATGGGCCAGAAGACGGTAGTTCAGGGGCTCCGGTGGTTTGCATGGTTATGGCAGATGTGGCGCCATTGGGTAGAGAATCCGAAGCCCATGAGGGCCCTTCAGTGCCAATGCTGATACTGGGGTCAGTGTTTGTCGGTCCAGGGATGACCAAAGTGGTGCCCACGACTGTAGGAAGTCCATCGGCGCCAGTGATAGTGTAACTTGTGGAAGTGGTGGTAGGGATAGCGCCGCCCAAGTTGGATGTTGGAGAAAGGGATCCTGTAATACTATCAGGGCTGAAGGTTGACAGGCCGGAAATGGTCAAGAAGCCCCCTGAAGAGTGTGAGCCAGGAGCTCCAGATGAATGTCCAGAGTCAGAGTCAGATCCAGTTACAGGAACAGCCCAAGTGGAGTGGACCACCGTGGGAAGTCCGTCAGTACCAATGATGGTGTAGCTCGTGCATGTTGACGAGCCAGAGCCCCCTGACCCATCCTGAGGTATGCCGGGTGCAGAAATTGGGCCTGTGGGGATGCTACCAACATCAATTGGAATGCCGGAAAGTGAGGCCTGGGGAATGCCAGTTACGGGAAGCTGTGAGGAGTCCTCAAAGGAAGGTGTGTTTGAAGGGACAACCCACGTGGAGTCAATCACTGTGGGAAGGCCGTCAGTGCCAGTGATGGTGAATGTTGCACATGTAGTGATTCCTCCTCCAGCTCCGCCGCCGGGAAGAGATCTAGCCTGAGAGTTGGAAGGACCTTGTGAGCCAGGGATACCAGAAGATACGGCAGAAGGTAGTGGAAATACTGTAGCAGCTCCACCTGGAAGGCCTGGGTTGTTGCCACTCTGGGTGAAACCTGGGGTAGCTGAAGGTTGTCCCTGGCCAGGGCCAACATTGCTTCCGCTACTGACAATAGTGGGTAGTCCATCTTGGCCAGTGATAGTGATGAAAGAGGGGGCAGTCTGACCGGCGTCATTTCCGCCTGGGACGTTGGTGAACCATGGGGAGCTCTCGCCTTGGCCTTGAGGACCAGCTTGAGTGGTGACGGGGAGACTGTCGCTCGCCTCTTGGGGAGGCATAGCGGAAGGGAACTGGGGCTGACTGCCTGGTACACCACCATTGCTTGGAGAGCCAGGTACTGGGAAAGTAGTAGGAGCAGCGGTGTTGGCACCCCAAGTTCCAGGAAAACCCGCAGAGGAATCATCACCAGAGGTTCCATCAGAATACCCAGGTGCACCATTAGAACCAGGGGTCTGGGAGAAGGATGGGGAATCGGGGTTGTTTTGAGAGCTATTCTCACCATCTGACCCAGAGCTGTTGCTAACACCCGATTCAGAGCCAGAGTTTGAGCTGTCGGAATCGTCACTCGGATCGTTGGCACCACCGACGCTGTTGCCATTGCCTGTGCCGTTGTCATCTTCAGGGTTGCTGCTATCACCAGATCCTATACCATCATTTGACCCTGCACCAGAGCTTGTAGGGCTACCATCGGGACCCCAAATGTCGAGTGTCAATGTGGTGAAAGGAGGGACAGAAGATGCAGGCATCAGAGAAGTGAAATCCGCAGGCTTGGTAGGGAAGGGTGATGGGAACTCTGAGCCATCAGAATCCGAATCGTCAGGCCAGGGGAAATCTTGTCCGTCCTGAGTATCTGTGGGGTAGACAGTGACGACAACAGTCTTTGTGGAGCGGAGAGAACAGGTAGGGAGGTCAGAGGCACCAGCGTTGGGAGAACCGGGTGAGCCAGGCATGTTCTGAGGTGCATTGGTGGGAAAGCTACCAGGAACGACAGTTGAACCAGCACCAGGGATATTGGGAGAAGAATTACCAGGAAGGTTTCCCGGAACACCACCAGGGACACCACCAGGGACACCACCAGGGACACCACCAGGGACACCGCTAGGGACACCGCTAGGTCCATTAGGAGGGAGACCAGGGACACCAGGGACACCACCAGGGACACCACCAGGGACACCACCAGGGACACCACCAGGGACACCACCAGGGACACCACCAGGGACACCGCTAGGGACACCGCTAGGGACACCGCTAGGTCCATTAGGAGGGAGACCGTTAAAGCCACCGTCGTTAGAGCCGGGGCTGACGCTGCTGGGCAAGGAGCCAGGAACGTTTCCGGCAGCGCTGCTTGGGTACGAAGGATTACCAGACCCGTCGGTGTTTCCAGGAATTATGTTGCCAGAACCACCAGGCGAGCTAGCAACTGGGCTTCCGTTGGGGTTTCTGTTATCAAAGTTAGCCAGGGACAAAGATGAACGGTGCGTTGTAACTTACCCGTAGTCAGTTGCCTGAGCGGCAGTATGGCCGAAGAGACCGGTGGCCACAAGGACCCCGAGAGACGCGACGATACGCATCTTGGGTGATGAACTTCGACGTGAAGAAAGTCGAGCGGTTGAGTGGCGTGTACAAGCAGAAGACAAGATGTGAGATGATTGTTGTTGGTGGGCAAGTGTAAAATGCTCTGCCGGAAAAGCTGAGAAGAGAGAGAGCTTGAAGATGAATGCAACAGAAACGAGAGGACTGAGAAGATGCCTCTTCTCGAGCTGAGGAGGATTGAGGATGAAGAGAAAAGAAGATGAGGTGGGATGGAGAAGAGAAGAAGTTTTGGAACGAGATTGAGGGGAGAAGGATATATACGGTGGGTGCCAGGGCGGAGACGAGGGCAGGAGTTCCTTCCTCCTGGAGCGGCAGAATGTTGGGGATGACGCGTTGAGGAGTTGCGCGGGCCAGAGGGGGAGGAAGTCACGACAAAAGGAGGAAGGAGCACGGGCACTGCGTGAGGCGGTTACCAGCCGGCAGTTGTTCCCCTATTGGACCAGTTCAACCAAAGAGATAGGTAGGTGGGCGCATCAATGGATGTGACAACGACGTCTGGCTCTGTCCTTGCATGTGATATTTCAATGTAATGTCAAATCGGTCTCTATTGCTATTATAAGATGTCCATCTCTTCAAGGTACAAGAATGTGATACGATGCTTCACTGGGAACTTGAACTTCAAATACATGGAATCCAGTTAAAGTCACCACATGGGCTTTTGAGCGAGTCGAAATTTGGCAGTCAGTGTTCCTTCCTGTTCCCCAACTGGTGGCAGTGTCATGCACCTGGAAGCCACACAAGATGAGACGGTTTCTCACGAGGCAAGCACTCAGCAGGTAGGTATGCAAGGTTGGTGCCTCAGCCATTCTGAATCCCAGTCAGCCTTCCCTGTTGGAGATGCTGCTTCAGGTGAAAGGAATGTGCTAGGTGTGGTCAGAATAAAGAAAGGGGTTCATGCGCAGACAGTATGGGTAAGCTACACTGGCATCGAGCCGACTTGTTGAACCCAATGGCAGTTCGCTGAAATACCTAGGTGAAGAATCAACATAACACTGAACTCTTAGTATGGTAATCAATACCCTTGCCTCATACTACATCATCGGAATAATCAGTGTAAGGGGGGGGTGCATCGGGGTGAGGGTCCTCGTGGGCATCATCTTGATATGCCTGACCGTTCGCAGCAGTATTCTCAGCAGGGCCCCTACTCTCCTCCTCGATGCGAGCCGTCCACTGAGCTGCACCAGCTGTCGTTGTCAGGAGAAAGAAGAGCGACAAGACGGGGATGAGTTCAAGTATCATGGCGACCGTGCCGAACCAAACATACTCCCACGCGCGATCCCTCAGTGCCTTCTTCTGCTCAGCCTTTGAGAATCCCTTAATTTGGAACCAGCGATAATGAGCGAGCTTGCCGAGTCGAGTTCCAGTGATGATGATAAAGGCAGGCGTGCCAACAACTGGAACGAGGTTGAGCGGCAGGAAGACAATGAGTTCAACAATCTGGATGATGCTCCATGGAGTGTAAATGGCAGCAGTTGTGGGCTTCCCGAGCATTTTGACTGGGTTCGGTGCGTCCAAGAACAGGATTCGCTGTGGTGCAACAAGATCCTCATGTCCAAGCTTGATGAGAGTCGCCTGTAATTATCAGTCACTGAACGAACTACAAACAACAACGGTTCCTCTGTCAATTACTTACATCAAATACATCTACTCGGCATTCGTCAACGAAGAAGCCCTCGAACAGACCCTGGATGATGACCAATCCTTCGCCTAGTACCAATACCACAGCATTGACCCACGCGCCCCAGCCATGGAAGATCGCTAAGAAAGCATACTGGGGCAAGAAGGCAAACGTGAAGAGTAAAAGGTACACCAAGAAGGAGATTAGGGATATGGGCAGGATCCTTCCGACCAGGAGTGGCCAGAACTCGCGGTTTTGAATGAAGAACCAGATGCCATATAAAGGATACGACGCGGCAACAACGGCCCTCTTGAGGTACAGCCACGGCCGATGGATTGGGCCAGTCCAAGGTCCTACATGAGGGTGGTTCGAGTTCTGATACGAGACGTTGGAGGGCATTTTGACGATCGATATGCAGTGATGGAGGTTCTTGAAGGCATGACCAAGAGGGGCTTACAGTTTACCTATGATGTTGCAGGCAACATTAACAGCGACTCTGACGTCAAAGAGCGGAAAATCTGGCTGAAGAGTGGGGCCGTGCAGTCCTCACTCAATTTCGACTGGTTCAACGACGTTTCAGAACCTTCGGAAATCCCAGCAACGAGAAAACTTTCAAGCACGACTTTACGGGAACTTGCAAAAAACAAAGCCTCGCAATTGCTCGCAATCGAATTAATATAGGAACAGCCCGATGCGGGGGTCGAACCCGCAACCTTGAGATCGCGTACACGTAAGAGTCTCACGCTCTACCGATTGAGCTAACCGGGCGTGACTCTTATTGGTTGGGAACCCTGGTCTCAATTGTGTACTGATCCTGTCAGAGTTGGAGAGATTCAGTAGCCGTTTGGGGAGTTTCTGAGGGAGACACGAGAAAGCAAAGATGATGTTGATGTTTTTCTTACCTTTTTCCCGATAGCTTTGAGACTCGGGCGGGGTAATGGATGTACCGCTTTTGAGCCTGATAAGTGTGAAAGATTGGGTTGATTCTACTATTTGAGAAAGCTCATCTCTCTGACGAGTGTGAAATGTGCTTTCTACCATTTCATCTTCTAAGTTACGATTCTAGTAACCAATGTGAGGCACACCGGTTCTTGGTGATGTTTCTTGCTGATACATCGATAGCATAATGAATCCCAAGATCGAATGCCAGTGCGGCGCTGTCCAAGTCACAGCCTCACGACCCCAACCCCTCGGCGTCTACTGCTGCTATTGTACTGAATGTCAGAAACAGTCTGCTTCTGCCTTTGGCACGTCGGCCATCTTCCCAGCTGACGGTATGTGGCCTCTCTCCGAAGACGTCTTGTCGAAGCTCAGTGTCTGGAAGCGACCTACAGACGAGGGAAATACCCTGGAGTGCTACTTTTGCAAGACATGCGGCGTGAGGATCTTACGTCGCAGCATCTTACCAGACGGCCAAGGCAAGCCATATCTGTCAGTAAAAGGGGGTTATGTTGATGGTTTGAGTTGGGAGAATGTGAAGCATATTTACACTCGAAGCGCTCGTGTTCCTGTGCCCGAAGGAAGTTATCAAACAGTTCCTAAAGGGCAGGATTAAATTTTGAACATCGAACGCAATCAAGCTTCAAAACAGGCGTGAGAAGAATGGTTTTGGGTCTTGAACATGTAAGACCAGAAGAATGTTTGACCGGGTCTGAAGGAATGATTATGATTATGATAATCTCGTGTATCTAATGCGACGACGTTGAACGCCGGCTGATGGGGTCATCGGGAATCCGGCCCCTATCGGAGGTGCCAAAACACCATAAAGCCGATCCCGTGGGCCATCTCCGACCGAATTTGAGCATCACCGTGCCGGGTCCACATTACTTTGACTCGACCCTCAACATGACCATGTACTTTCTATGAAGCAAGCTAGTACCAGAGTTTTGACATCGACCTAAGCCTCGATGATAATATCGATAGCCCTGACAAGCCTGAGTAAAGACGACGGAATGACAAATGCAATTCAGAAGCAATATATAAAATGGATGTATAAGTCCTCGCCGCGCTTCTCCTCAGCCATGAGCTCAGCATCATAATCGTTGTCTTATAGCCTCAATATCAAACTCGGCATAGAAAATGGCTGTCAGAACACAACTTTTTCCTCCCTCCCCAACTTTCACAGAATCTTCCCTGCCCTCCTTGAACTCCAGAGTATACATCATCACCGGCGCAACATCTGGAGTTGGTCTGGAACTGGCTAAGATTCTCTATTCCCGTTCAGCAATCGTTTACATAGCTGCACGCAACTATTCCAAGATCACGTCGGCCATAAAAGAGGTACAGTCGGCGTTTCCTGATTCAACAGGACGTCTTGAGTCGCTATGTGTTGACCTTTCCGACCTCGCAAGTATCAAGCATGCAGCTCAGCGATTTCTCGATAAAGAACCAAGACTCGATGGCTTAGTGCTTAATGCTGGTGTAATGATGCCTCCTGAGGGTAGCAAGGCCGAGCACGGGCATGAGTTGCAGATGGGAACGAATTGTTTGGGTGGATATCTCCTGTCACGACTTCTCGAAGAGCTTCTGGTGAGGACCACGGTTGTCGCGGACGAGGGAACTGTTCGAGTTGTATGGCTTGCAAGTACTCTTCAGATGGGCACACCCAAGGGAGGCATTATATGGGACGAGGTCAAGAAGGAGCCGAAAGTGGTTAAAAACCAGATGGAGAACTACATGATGAGCAAGGCCGGTAATCTCCTCTTGGCCCACGAGACTTCTAAGAGACTGGGAACGCAAGGGATTATATCGGTGGTGAGTTTGTCGTTATGGTAGTGACGGTGCGATGCTGACGAGGTAGGCTGTCAACCCCGGGTTCTTGAAGACAGAGCTTCAGCGTCATATGCCTGGACCTGTGTCTTTCATGATGGTAAGTGGACATACTCCGTCTTGAGAAAACAAGCTGACGATATGCAGGGTCTCATGTTTAAGACGCCCAAGTATGGGGCTTATAGTGAGCTGTTCGGACTGCTGTCACCAGATATCACCACCGATAATAACGGAGCCTTGATCTACCCTTGGGGCCGTATCGGATGCATCCCAAATGACATCAAGGTGTCTTTAAAGAATGGACAAGAGGGGGGCACTGGCCTCTCGAAAGCTTTCGCCGACTGGTGTGAGAGAGAAACTCGCCAGTACAAGTAGGTAGTTGGTAGTTGAGTAGGAAGTATTGTTTTGGTAGAGTGATTTCCATTTAGATCTAAATAGTCTCCACGGGTATCATGTCATAAGTTATCCCCAACGCCGTTGTGCAAAAAGAATCATGGTATACTAGAACTCGTCCTTTATCTCCCCTGTCCTTCGTTGCTTGCGACTGACCTGGTTTAGTCGTACGTCCACCACGACTGGCCTATGGTCCGAAATGAAAACCCCATCCTCATATCGCGAATTGACCACTGCGAAGGCCTTGAATTCAATACCGGTCGGGTCGTGAACGAATATGTGATCGAGATACATGTCGTCCCATGGCACCGTAGTAAATCCAGTGTAAGTATACGACGAATGTCCATATCGCTTACTCTGCGGGACAAGGCTCTTCACGTCGTTCATGGTTTTGGCGAGATGCTTGTAAGCCGCACCACTGGGGGAGGAGTTGAGGTCGCCGCCAATGAAGACAGGTATGGTCTCGCCATCATGTATGGACCAATTCTCGGCAACATCAGTGATGAGTTTTGCCGAATTAGCACGAGCCTTCTTCCCTTTATGGTCGAAATGCGTGCACATGTAGACCATGCGATTGCCGGTGGCGGCATGTTGAAAGCGCGCGACGGTGACAATCCTTGGGAATGCGGCGTCCCATCCCCTGGAACCAACTTTCTCGGGAGTGTCGCTCAGCCAATAAGTTTTCTTGTCCTCGATGTTCCAAACAGAAGGACGATAGAAAATTGGGGAGAATTCATCACTCTGGCCGCCCCTGCGTCCGATACCATAGTAGTCCCATTCACTCCCCAGATCTTGTTGAATGTCTTGGATTTGCGGATACAATGCTTCTTGCATGCACACGATGGATTCTGGTCTTCCAGAGGTCTCGTAGTTGATTTGGGCTGTTAAGCGCGGCCGACGAACGGGCCATAGTTCCTCGCCCCATTGGGGCTTGTTTGGTGCGAGGCGAATGTTGTAAGTGATAAGTCGAACATCAGTGCTTCGAGATAGAGGCGCTGCAGCCGCAAAAGCAGCGGAGAGAATAAGAGATGTGAACTTCATTTCAATCTATGGCGATGTTTTGTGGACGACAGAGAGAGAAGGCCGTGTGAGGGCTTTTGATCCCCAGCAGCTTTATGATCGGTAGGTATGTTTGTGCGGATGACGACGCAGCTTTACAGTCGATGTAGTCACTGACAAGTCTCCGCAGCGATAACTAACAAACTGTAACGTTTATTGAGACTGATGGAGATTCCGGTTTCAGCATATTGAATTGGGCCTTCGGGGGTAGCGGGACCTCTTGTAGGATACCGGCGGGAGGTTCGGGTTCACCCGCAAAGAATTCTATGACGATCACCAAGAACGAGCAGCCAGTGAAATCGATAGTGCCTGTAGCCGGTCGCAGCGTCGTACGTACGCAATGGGCGGGCCTCCGTGGCCCCATGTAAGTGGCGTGCGTTGGTCAGGTCCAAGATAAGCTTGGTTGGTTGTTATTCTCAAGGCTTGGTATTGGCTGAACCATTGGCATTGGGTTGCATCCCCCACAAGCCCACTACTCAAGCACCATCTATCTACCCGATCGACCCTTGTATAATTTTTGCACGAGGCACTTTAGTTTTGCTCACTGTAACTACCTAGGTACTGTAGTTACTGGCTTGTATGTGCTGCAACTCTAGCATTATGCGCTATCACACCGTATCTTCCCAAGGGTTCCTCGTGGTGTGGTCATGCATGATTCTGTCGGTCCAGTCAACGCTAACAGATAACACACATGGGCCTCGTCATTGTTGTCTTACGGGCTCCGCAACATGCCAAGAGAATAAGCTCACAAGTGATTGATAATCTTTGAGCAACGGGCATATTCTCTTATTCAGCGCAAGCAGCGAGCATCCGAGTCAATCAGTCCCTGGCAGAAAAACTACCCGAGAAACTCGGCGGTCCAATTGCAACTCATGATGCATTTCTCATCCAAGTTTGTCTCCAGTTAGAGACAGAATTAAGTTCACGCCATAAAGAGGGGAAGTATGTATGAGTGCACTGTACGGATACGTAGTTCCAAGGTCCATGAACGACGATCAAGATGGCTGGTAACTACAGGTCTAAATACCGTCCAAGGTTATGCCAGCCCAGAATTGATGATTCTTTGCGCCAAGAGATGTCGTACCGCACAGTTTGGCAGGGGATATGTCATGACCGCGGCAATACAAGGTAAACCATGAGCATGCTGGACTCGACCATGAGCTTCTCAAGGCAATGAGAGACTTCAGGAGCGTCGATAACGAAGCCGAAGCTCAAAGCAATCAACAGCTCAAATAGTGCGAGGTCTTCCGAACACGCGTCAGATCGTTAAATCGGACGGAGTTAAGACTTGCATGCCGTCAGCACCTTCTTACCTCACCTCAAGGCGACGATCCTTCGTAGGAGTGCATTGTTGGGTCCGAGAACACCCACTTACCAATGCTACTTTATTGTGCTCGGCGTATGTATAGACTAACTAAAGCACCAACAAGAGGTTCAGTTTTCTCAAGAAAACAAAGGTCCTTGCTTGAGCATGCTGATGTGCTTAAAAGCCCCATAAGGTGACTTAAACTTTCCCTGAACCTTTGGTCCCTGTTTCGAACACCTTTTGTGAAGAAGCATGGAAGCTTTAAGTGGGAACTGGGCTTCAAACAACAAAGCTTGGACACTCACTATCGCAAACAGAGTGTTGGGACATATCTTCGTCGGTCCTTCGCAACGTTGCAAGTTGCGGTTTTCTATGAGAGGCGTAAACTTATCTTCAGCATATCCATAACCCAACTTTAGGTCGACTCAACCAGCCTCGCGATACGTTCATGCAGCAAGAGCTCTTGTAAAGGCCCGACTTTCGCTACCTTCAACAACCTTAGCCACGGTTGTGAGACACGCATCTTCATGTCCACTCTCTGCCTGCAGGTGCCGAACATATGCCTGTGCAACCTTGAACCAGCTCTTCTTCTCAGCAGCGCTAGATCTACTTCCCTGCCAGACCCAAATAGCTCTTCCACCATCATCAAGCAAGAAAACATCGTCGCTGTCTAGGTCATCGTGCATTATGTGTTCGGCTTCCTTGACAAGACCGAACGAGAGCTGTCCTGATGCGTCGCTGAGTCTGAATAGCTTCTTGGACGCTTTGTCAGCGCTACGAAGAGTAAAGGGTTTCTTGCAGTGGAAGCCATCGTGAGGTGTTTCGTTATCGCCGCCGAGAAGATCGACAATCCGTCGCGAGCGGGACTCGGTCTGTGCAATAACTTCGACTTCTGAGTGTTTTGCGACAGTCATGTCGTGGACGATCTGAGCTGCCTTTGCCTTCTCCATTGGGCTGCAATCCTTGCCCTGCCACACCCAGATATTGTCGCCAACATCCAAAATAAAGACATCCGTGTCGTCTAAGCTTGTCCAGGTGGGCTCGACTTCGTGAACAACAACCCCATTGGCGCCAGCAGCTGGGTTCTTAAACACACGCAGCAAGGTGAGCATCTGCTCTGGTTCCTCTTCTTCTTCCACGTGTCTGAACCCAGACTCAATTCCGCCAGACCGGATCGAAATTCGTGGGAACAGTGCTAGAAAATCGTCTGAAGGTGCCTCTTGAAGCTCTCGGTGCTGGGTTGCCGAGCCTTTGAGGAACTCATCCAATTCGACAGTCTTGTACGCCGCGGTACCTGCTTCATCCTGTGACGTACGCTTTCCCAGCCAAAAGAAGATGTCGTGAACAAGTTTCTCGGTACCATCATTACTGCCAATCAGTTCCGAGAAGAGTACGATAAAGCTGTCACCATCATAGAACTGGCCGTGCTTTTGCTTTGGCCAAGGAATGACCTCGAATTGTTCAATGCGCCAGATAAATAGCCCAGGCTCAACGCCAACTCTGCCATCATTCCAGGCTGGCTCCGTGAGCGCTGAATTGTACTTGACTTGATGGTCAATATCAGACCCGATCAGCTCCACGTTGCTATCCTTGATATCGTATTCCTTTGGATGAACGAGGCCTTGGTTCGGTGCCATATTAGTTTTGCCTTTGGGCTGGATGGGGTGTTAAAGGTTTAATAATACTGTGATGGTAGGTATTGTCCACAATGTTTTGAGGCGTTTGCAATTCTGAAACCAGCAAAGTCCCTCCCTTGATTGAGATGTCCTCTTTGCGTGAGATTGCTCCATGCGGGGAGAGCATGTGCCCTGATTGGAGCTCACTTGGAATTTGATGACTGATCAATGAGGCGCTGAATGTGACCTGACGATCTTTTATTATTACAACACGAATCACATACAGGTTCGACAAGCTTCAATCACAAGTCAGATATGCTTGGTCCTGGTGAATCACACAAATAAATCCACATTCATTAACAGTACTATTATCCAAACAAGCTGAAGACTCCCTGATGCCGTGGTCACTCTTATGCTTTTGATCTGCCAAATTTATCGCAGATTGTTTACTACACTTCCCACCATCACAGCAACCTCCCGGTCCCAGTTCACTTCCACCTTCGTTCTAGCCTTTGATCCAGGCAATGCGCTGTGTAACTGGGATCCCTTGACAACAGCCTGGCGAATTGCGTCTCCAACCGTGTTCTTATTCGTCCGTAGGGTTCTAGCTACGACACCTCCGCGATTCATGATATCCTGCACACGCGTAGCGAGACTGCTGGCCATGGTCCTCCAGAAGAATGAGGCGAGACTTCCTGTTTCAAGTTGTGCGAGAAGGAACTGGAGTAAGCTCGATTGGTTCGGCTGGCTGGACATGGGGAGAAGAGGGTGGGCGGGCGGCTTTGTAGTCTCAAGGACAGCCTCGAGGGAGACTACGTTTTGACACTTGGCCATAACATCAGCCAAGGCCTTATCCAGCGTTGGTAGTTGGCCCAGAGAACGAGATAATGTAGTAATGCTTGCTTGTAGCGCCGATCGTATGTAGGTTTCCAAAGACTGAAGTAGCAGCCTTGGGACCCATTTGTCAGGCTTGAGACCGGTGGTTGGTGATAGCAGGTAGAGTGCGGTCAAAGCAGATGTTGTCCGCGTCTTAATCTCTTCAACTTGTGCAAAGGTCGAGGTTGGCTGCACAGAGAATTCGCGAATGGTGCGCTCCGCCCGCTCACGGACTGATCGATCGATAGGAGTTACGACTGTATCCTGCAGACTCTTGACGGCGTCCACACGGTTGAGTCCAAAGCCTTCCTCACCAGGAGCTTTGCGATCAAGAACTTCTCGCAGTGACAGAATTGTGTAAGCACAGCGTACCAGAGCCCGATGGTCCTCCTTGCCGGTTCCGCTGTCGAGCTCCGAATGCTGAACCTCAAGCTGTCGACCAAGCTGCAAACATCGTCCAACCGAGCGACCAAGCTTCAGGGTCTCCCATAGCCGCAGAGCAACGAGTCGAACTTCCTCTGCCTCAGCATGTTTATCAATGACCTCCTTCTCAAGCTGGCGGTAGCTGTCGTTCAAGCTCTGGATCTGGTCATCCAATTCGCCAACAATGTTCTTGGATGCCCGTGTCTGTTCCTGAGTATAGTTGAGCAATGGGACGGCCGAGCGGGTCGTCAATACATCGATATGTGAGTCAATCTCTTGAGCATCGAAGAGAACACGAGATAGGGGGGTAGAGAGGTCGAGGGGTGTATCGTTAGGGTTATTGGTCGAAACAACGAGCGTATTCGCAAAGGAAGCGGGGGAGAAATCGGGGTCGAGGAAGGTTTCGTAATCGATGTACGACGGTTCTTCGTCGGCTACAATGTCTTCTGCCATAGCGTATGTAGACGGATATAATCACGCTGTTGGCTCTCAATGTTACAACCGTTGACGGCTGGTGATGTCGGCACAAGCTTACAGTGTTCAATCGGCTCTTGGTGGGTGTTCTGGAAGCTTGCTGGCCTTTTCGGGCATCGCTCTCCCGCAGGTACGTACCCTTCACCTGACCTTTCAGTATCTCAGGCGCACTTCCATTGAAGCAAGCTCTTTGGCTTGGCGGCTCTGGCGGAGCAGAATGGATCCATCTCATCGCCGCGGGGATTAAAGGTACTGACTAACCGTCCGTACCTATGTAGCAGCGTTATTAGCGGGAGAATTCCCTGTGCTTGGCACAGCAACCAATGAACGCTTGAGCACGGAGCCTGCTACAGTGAGGTCATCACTAGGTACATGGATGCTAGATAGAAGTGGATTGATTCTGATGCCGGGTACGTAATGGCATGCTGCAGGTGCTTTGAAGAGTTTAATAGCCTCAGTTCTTGGTGTCTCTCAGCTGGACTTGACTACAAATGATGCTCAAGAAATTTCAATATTTCCTTATTATCAATGTTGATACCTCTCGCCAGTAATCTCCATTTCCCGCGTATTCCGCATCCTACTATCTCAGTATGAGAGAATTTCGACATTCAAAAACGGACCGCTCGGCGTCTCCACCTCCACACCCTCGGAAATACGTACCCAGAAAAAAGATGCCTGTCATCCACTCAGCCGCGAGTCGTTTCTCCATCGCAACGGCATGCCCGGCATATCCCATTGCCATCCAATCCGCATCTAACCAACGATATTTTGTTTTTCTTGACCACTCCCCTCCTACTTCTCATTTCCTTCTTTCCTCCTTCATCTCGACGTCGTCGTATCTCTTGTTGGTTGAGATCTTCGTCGATTTGAGCCATGTCCTGATGCGTTTGTTGTTGAATTGCCCCTACTCTACTGATTGACAACCCTCTCGATACCTCAAGGGTGAATTGCCCATATATACAAAGGCAATTGCATCGCGACGACTACCCAGCATCTGCTCAAGATTCGTTCGAGTTTTCCGCTTGCGGTATTCTCTTCAATCCTCGAAAAACGACCGCGATACCCTCCAGAGCGCATTTACAGCCGAAACAGCACGCACGCGCCTTAACCTCGACATCAATTGCCCAGCATGAATGGCTTGATGGAGGCATTTGCCCATATCTCGGCTCGTGCCGTAAATGAATGGCCAGAGGGTGACAAGGGTAACAGCAGCGACACCATCCTCGGCGGCGTCCACTTCAACCTCACCACCCTCAAATACTTCAACTACACGTTCTACAGCAACAACACTATCTCCAATAACTCCAAGTGCTATCTGACCTTTGCGCCCTATACCCCGGCTTACGTCTTTCCGAACGGTACATGGACCAATGCCACTAAGTGCTATTCCGCGATCGACAACATCAAGACTCGTGGCTTTGTCGGAATTGGGTTCGCTGTTGCTTTTGGAATTGCTCTTGTTCTCAACCTTACTGTCCTGGCTAAGCATGGAAAACTCTACGTGCCACGTGATTCACGCTTCTATCCCATCGGTCGTCGCTGGCAGTGGTATTGGGCCTTGTTCAGTGCGGCGGCGGCTCTTATCAGTCTCTTTGTCGGCATTGATATCGATCGGTACTATCTTCAGGAATTGCCCATCACTGTCAATGTCTTCTTTTGGTACCTCCTCTGCATGGGCACTGTCGCTATGACTTGGGAGGCTGTCCGTCATTGGGGCTCCTGGCAGGAAAGGCAATATGTCGATCCTAATCCGTTTATCTTGCGCGACGATGATCGTCGCTCCAAGGTTGAGTTTTGGTTGCCGTTGTGGTTTTACCTATGGCTGTGGCTGAACTTTTTCATGGTTGTTCCCCGTAGCTGGAAATTCACCCAACTACAGCACTCCGAGGAGCAGACCTTGGCCAAGGCGGTCCCTGGAGCAACCAATACTCGATTCAAGGTCGGCGCCTTCTGTCTCGTGGTAGCCTGGCTCACTATCGTCTTTTCCCTCCATCACTCGATCAAGCATTATAAGCCTCGACACCGCGGTCTCGTCAACCGCGCTGTTGGCTTTCTTCGATACATCCCTTTCCGCTTCTGGCTTATCATCCCTCTGTCAGCAGCTACCATCGCGTATCAGGCCTTCATCTCATGGGAGTTTGACTACTCCATTGTCAAGTACAACGGAAACATTCCTGTGATCTACTGTTGGGGCTTCCTGCCAACTCTGCTCATCCTTTACATTCAGTATCTCTACGGTTTTTTCAGCCCTAATGAGGACAAGAGTCTGATCCGCAAGAGACGAGAGCGTGGTGAGATGATCAACCGAGAACTTGGCATCGTCAACAAACCTGCCTGGTGGCACCGCGTCAGGGGTGACCATCTCCTCAGCTTCAAGGACAAGCTTACTCGCAATGTTCATGAGATTGGAGGTGGTAGAGCCACTGGTCGACGTATTGAAGGAGATGCGGAACGAGACCTGCGTGAGGAGGCTTTGGCTGCTGCCAGAGATGATGATATCGAGATGGGCCACATGCATCGCCCTCTAGACGCTTCCAATAACCCACGCTCTGATCGGGCTGGCACTGCTTCAATTAGCTCCAATGCTTCGCGAACGTTTGTCCAGCCGTATACTGGTAAGAATGAACGTCGACGTCATGAGCGCAATATGGAAGCCGTCGCCGGTATCCTCTTCCCTAACAACCTCGCCGAGGACCGAGCTCGCCGTGAAGCGCAACTTGGACTTGACGGCCCCCCTCCCCCTCCTTATATGGACGGACACGGCCGGGGTCGATCCTCTGGGCGTCCCGGATCTACCGGTCGCAGCAATAGCACCGAGACAAACAACTCCATTAATGCTCCTCCCCAGCAAATCAGGAGCATGTTGGATATCTAAGAGACGGCGCATCGTGATGCTGTGAGGGTTGATACTTATATGAGAAGTTTCGGATTGTAACTTCGCCCCACATTTTGTCAAGTTGGGCCTTAAGAAGCAAAAGAATCTATTACAATGATAGTTGGCTACGAATTTACGGTGTTTTCTATGGGATGTTCTGCCAGCCACTCGCATTATACACCAATACTGTTAGATATGACTATGTACGAAAATCAATATGTTTAATGATATACATTTCAGGTACATTTTCTGAATCCTCTTGAACTGAGCGATATGATGGGCGAAGATGTTGATCCCGAACATACATGAAAGTTCAACCTTCATACATGGGTGAGCTGGGCTTGAGAGTACGGCACCCATGCTATCACGCTGAGCTTGTCTCTGTAAACAGCTTTTATGACAAGGGGAAAGTCCACCTATTATGCTTATTGTACGGATATTAATTAGAGACTCCAAAAAGCCGCGCTTCTGCCTGTGGTGTGTTTTACAGGCAGATATATTGGCTATCAAAGCAGGTTACCCTGTAGCAGCACCAACGTGACAATCGCCGCCCATCACGTTGGACCTGAAAGAAGCTCAAGGTTTGCAATCAATAATCCAATTGCTAAGAATCAGCAACTATAGTGTATCAGAGTCACAGCTTGTATCTATTTAAAAGAGAGAGAAAAAAACATCCCCACGCGGTAGCTGAAGGTTACTCCATGTCAACCGCGGGCCGCGGGGCAGACCATGTCGAAGCATCAACAGTACGATTTGGCAAGGACCCTGGGGATCGACACTAGAACAATCATGATGGGCATGATGATGTCAGCTCTTACTGCATCTGGAGTATCAGTAGCTTAGGATGCAGGATAATCACATGCGGGGATTTTCCCCAGCTGAAGGCGATAGACTACTTGGCGTTGATCGCGGAGCCTCAAAGCCAGGTCTAGATGCGAGTCTTGAGAACATACTATGATGAAGGGCGGCGTCCAGAGCTCATCTTTCATCATCTAACACTTCGGGCTGCAACACACGGACAAAGTCACGAGATATGGAGAAGGGAAATCGTCTCCACAGAAGTGCCCTAAAGAGAAAGGGAGGGAAGCAATACTTGTGCAACAATATGATTTACCATAACTCCCCGAATGGAGCATCGGAGGGGTAGTCAGCACGAGCACACCAGGTTGAAGGCACACAAGAGAACTGAGAAACCGATAAACGAAGATATTGGACGCGGGCACAGAACCCAGGAATGATGGGCCGTCAGACTTGGGCTACACCTCCGCACAATATGCAAGAGGGATAGTTAGACTTCATCAAGGGTTGCACAGGAAGATCGTGAATCGAATCATGAGACTTTAACGTACATACGTACATGCAAACACACACGCGAATGAGGATACCTGCATGAAAAGCCCTTGAGGTGCATGCAGTTATGATGCGTAGCAGCCATGTCTGTTGAGGACAAGCCGGGTTCAGAACCCGACACTCAAGAGGAAGCCCAACCCACTAGAGTTAGCTGCATTCAGCTCCAGGCCAGTTGATCTGAGAATCAACTTTAAAGGTCAATCAGTGAGTGAGGCTGAGGCGATGAGAGACATGTCGATGGAAGATCCACTAGAAGTAGTTAAGGCTTCCGAATTTTGGGTTTGAGCATAAAAGAGCGGTGTAGGATCAAAGGCCCGAACGAGAGAGGTTAAAGACAAGACAAGACAAGTTCAGGACAAGGCAGGTAATTGACAAATGCTGTGGGCCTATATCGGGCAATAGTGTTAGCATGGCCACTAGCATGTGGCTTAGAAACAAAGACAATTCAAGACAACATGAAATCGGGGGTCCATGTGGAAGGCGATGAGACAATCAGAAACTGTCAAAAATTCCAGGACATGGCAAAACATTGAATAGGTAGCGAGGTTGGGAAGGATGGAGGGCCCAAGGCAAATTCGAGATATCTCGGCTAGCAACACATACTCGAAATCGACGGCCAGAGTGGATTTCGTTGTAGGTACAGTCAAGTCACAGTCCCTTGCTTCACCGGTCGCCCACCTCCCGACCCGTGAGTGATGTTCCCCTGCTTCTGGAGGGAGTGGTCACCTGGGTGTGGTCGGAATAAGCGGGTGCGGGGCTCAACTGCGTGTCCCCCCAAAAAAGAGTCACCAAATATCGTCGTCAACGTCAAGTTGGTGTGCAAGTCAGCACATGGAGGCTAGGGGAGGAAAGAAAACATAGGACCTTGACCCTAAAGGATGAAAGTATTTAGGTAAATTTAGCCTAAATTTAGGAGACTCTTTGCTGAGTTAATTTTGACACCTTATCATCAAGGTCCGGTGTTTTCTTGCTTTCCGAGGGGAGGTTAGGTCAACGGTGCAAGTGTGACATCCTTTGGGACCATGTTACTCTGGTGGATAGGTCTGTCGTCAACCTGCGCCGTGCCTTGCATTTGGTGGCATGGTTGGAGACCAGGCCAGAGGCTAGGATGAGGGCTCAGACAGTAGTCCAGGAACGATTGAGGTACCGTACGTAGAATTAATTTTTACACTGACTGATGCGAGGGATACCGAGAGTCACTGCGCTTCCTAGGCATGTGTTTAGTATTCTAATATTGAAAGAGGCGCTTGTTTCCCAGCAACCGGCGGTTGGAAACGACGAAAAGGCGGTAAGCTGGTCTGAGGCTCATCCATTCCATGCTATTTCGGGAAGAGAATGTCTCGTACTTGGTGCCTGGAAATAGCACTGGATGTAAATCCATAGAGAAGCTCGAGGCTGGACAGACGTGCCAAACCTTGAGTATGGCTCGTCATGATGAATCAGGCGGCATTCAGTTGAAGAAAGACCCTCGATATTGATCCTCAACGCCAAGTGGAGCTGTCAAGGCGGCGAGGCGCAAACGGCGGCTGGTTTAGAGGCGGCTGGTTGCGTAGTTTTAGTGTATATGCAGGTCAAATTCTCGCATCTCTATCGTGATCCTTGGTAATTACCGATGCGAGAAAACGGTATTAAGCGATGGGATAGAATCCAAGGGCGAGGTGTGCATCCGCGCTGGGTTGCCTGTCCAATTTTAGACTTGCCCCAGGTACCCGAAAACACCTAGACAAGCAATACTCCCATTCAAGATCTGGCGACGAAAGAGGACAACGAAGAAAAAGAGGCGGGAAGTCTAATGGTCACCGCCAGTTGACTGGATTGCCACCTATTACCAAGCTACCAATGGAATTCGAGAACGTGCATCTCCTCAAACGCGGGCTCCAGAAGCTTTGCTAAAATGTCCGATTTTGAGTGCTTGGCGTTGTGGTTATGGCTATCATCCTCATTTCCCAAAAGCCAAACGAACAAAGAGAGCATGAGGGAAGTTCAAGGGATACAGTAGTGCTGCAGCATCTGAGCCAATTAAAGGGTGAAGACGGGCAGACAGCGGCTGAAAGGGTTTCTCAGATCATCGGGATGTGTCGATAGTATTCAAGGGAACCCTGAATCATGCAGGGCAGCAATAGTGGGCTGCAGCAATGATCGTAAGCAGTCGAATCAAATGTGACCTGCCTAAATAATAACGATATCGAGTTTGGTGGTGGATAGTGCTATTATAGAAGATGTTTCGTTTATTTTCCCCCATCAAGTGCTCATCTTTTTTTGGCCAGCGACATCCCACCTCCTTACTTATCTCTTATCGATAGAGGGTCACAGGACGCACTGATGGCGGGAAGGAGGGGGACGTGCATGAGAGATAGGTAGACAGAGGGGGTGGGGTAGTTAGGTACCGTCCCTAGCTCTATCTACTAGGTTCCAGCTCTAAGGTGCTGTAAGGTAGTGGAGAGGCGAGGGGTTCAACAACGATGAGACGAGAAGGAGGGGTCAAGTAGGTATTCGAGGCAATGGAGGTTAGG